>CAEFZY010047381.1:0-31006 GCA_903066815.1 Brachyrhaphis roseni | reverse complement strand
TTGTGTCATGAGGTAGATCTCAGCCGGCTGGTGAGAGAAAAAGTAGATCTTGGTCTCAAAAAGTATGAGCACCCCTGGATTAGGCTAAATACAGGAAATACAGGAAGAAAAACATGTCAGAGGTTTTCTGATGGTTCAGCTTCCAGCAGGACAGCTCCAAAAATGGCCCTTAGCCACAAATAAATGGTTTAGGTCATAGCATGCTCATGTGTTAGCATGGACTAGTGACCTAAATCCCTCAATGGTATTTTGCATAACAAGAAATGTTACATCATTACATGCTTTCTATTCCTGGTGTCCATCTCCAACGGTCAGTGAGTGACCGTTGGAGATGGTAAAATATATTTCCTTGCCAGTCTAGTTAAGGGCAAAATAGCAACACACATGATATGTAATGATACCTAAGACGAATTGGATTAACGAGTTAACTTAACAAGTACGTTTTTGGAAGGAGGGATGAAAAGAAACATTGTCAGAAACTCTTATTTGATGAATGCAACCTAAGATACAAAACAACTATAGTCATTAAATATTATCAGTCTTACTGAGCTGGAGCCTCCAGCAATTCTCAGCAATGCACTCAGAGAAACAATTGCTGCCAATCTGCCGTGGAGAGTGGTCTGCAACCTGCAGCTCTGCAGCCACATGTGGCTCTTCATAATGTTGGCCAAAAGTGATGGAAATCAGAGAAATGTGTATAAATATTAATATAGAAGTAAAATGCTAGTTTAGAATTTTGACTAATTTCATGCTACCCAACAGAATAGGACCAATTATGCAAGGAATTATAATTTTTTTGTTTAATTCTTTTATGTGCTGCAAACTACATGTCATTTCTTCATTTTCCGTTAATTTGAAACATTTCATTCAAGACATCGGTTTTGTTGTCTTCTCATAAAAGTGTGACATCTTTGTTCTAAAGCCTAAAATTAGACATATAGGAACACAGATGCACTGAAATAACGATATATTCCCTGATACTGTAAAACAAACAAAGTATTCAGTGTTTACACTCAATTAGTCTACAGTCAAAAAGATTAACAGGCAGAAACATGATTAGGTTAATGGGCTATTTTAACTTAATTGAAGCCATCAACCAACTTAAGTGGCCCATTTCGTCGAAACACTCTTAAAAGAACCACCCTACATTCAAGGCAGGTAGTGAGCTACTTAGATTAACATGACTGACCTAAAGATGTGACCATAATCAGCTAATTATTATTTTCCTTGTATGTCTAAGAAGCAAAGTGAGGCCAGCAAATTATGTTCAATGTTTCCACCAGTATAATTTTCAAACCAAACCCTCACTGAATGTAAAGGTAGTTAAAATATATATAAGGAATTAGTATAAGGAATGCAGTTGTTTTCTGCATGTATTGATGACAAAAGTGTCAGCTAGAATCACAAATCCATATATTTATCTGTTCTTGTTTTCATTTTGTTGCTATGTTTGCATTAAATTTATTCAGTTGATGGGCAACCTTGGATGGCTTGAAAATCATCAACTTACATTTATTTTTATTGATATTTCCAGCATGTATCATATTCAATGGCAATGGTATAGATATAGAAACAGCCTTAAAGTAAATTCATCATTTATTTTGGGAGGAAAGGGTCACAGTAAAATGTGGAAAAAGCCAACCTTCAACTTGATTATTCAGAAAGTGGGAGTAGCCCTGTGTTAAAAACGAATATTAACACTGGTATCATAATTATTGGCACTGACCAATCACAAAAAGAAAGATAACTGAAGCATTTTTTAATGAATATTTTATGTTGTGCCTTTGGATTTTTCATATGTAATTTATTACTTGTTCACTTTGGGTAAAAAAAAGACCTGCAAAACATGCAGATTTCAGTTTAACGCTCTCCAAAATTCATAAGACAAGAGAACATGACATTCAAAATCGGCAAATGCTGCTGATGTTCATAAATAAGGAAAGACCTACAAAAATCTGAACTTTAAAAGTTTTGTTTTACCTACCAGTAAACTTACAAATAAACAATGTTTTTATGTTTTTCCACACATTTTTACAATGTTCACAACCTTCTATAATGTTGTGATAATATATATATTTTGCTAATAACAGTAGTTTGAAATTGTTGGGTTTTACTAGTTTTGCTGTAAACCACTTCATTCAACTCCCTTCTCAGTCACACATAAAAAAATTTAAATGAACATCCAAAGCGACTGAATCACAGCTGTCTGCCCATACTGCTAGATGAGTTCTCTTTGAGTCTTTGGCCCCACAGATGGATTATATCCCAGTTGTCAGTGCACCGCTGGCAGCGATAAGGCTGAAGTGTTTGATAAGTGCCTGTCAAAACAGTTGTCCAGCTCATGATTTACAAAGTGTACAGTAGGTAGCGTATGACTCTGCAGCGTTTCGGGCGTTGTATAGGTTTTAATGTGCTGAGGGAATTTTCATTTTTGGACTCCTAAACATAATGCCATTAGTTCCTAAGCTACCTTTGAAAAATATGCTGACTTATTGTTCTCTGGAGACCTGCAAAGAGTTGAACTTGAACCCTGCATCTAGTTTAACTGCATATGCGTGCGCGCGTGGGTGTGTGTGTGTGTGTTTGTGAAGATGTTGATAATAAATACTGGTTGGGGATTCTGTAGTTGCAGAGCAGTTTAAGTTTAATTGCTTGTGGTGGCAGTCAAAGTCAATATACTGGTCAATGGCCCGTGCATCCTCCAGGTTCATTTCCCCATAATTACTCTACATGTGCCTGGTCAATGCATAAGTCTGTCATCATTAAAATAATAAGAATGGGTTGGGCAAGGAATATGGTAGGAAAAATGGAGGACCGAATGCAATAGGAATGAATGAATCAATATTTTAGACAGGAGGAGTGGATGACTTGGCCCAGTGTGATTTCTCCAAGGCATCTCTAGCTACTGTAAAGACGGACACCGACTTCATTTTTCTGAAAACATTTTCCGTAAAACCTAGCATTAGATGAGAGAAAATACAACACAAACTAATGGACTTAACTAAAGGAGTGCATTTCTCCATTGCCTGACTAAACACTGTAATTTTCTAGCATTACAAAGTACTTTATCTGAATATTATGCGACAGAGCACACTTAAGTGGAAACAGAAAAAAAAGTAGATTTCAATATTTAATTCAAATGAGTATTTCAAAATTGAGTTTTTGCAAAATATCTCAAACCCAGACAGATGAAGGGATAGACTGTGTAAGCTTTTCAAATATTAATAAACTATTGAGTTAATCAATCCTATGTAGCTCTTACTCTATATTTTCAGATTTTCAGAATTTCACCCTGCTGAAGGTTTTCCTTCTATATTTGCCCTGTATTTGGGCAAATATGAGGCCAACTTCCTGTCTTACCACCTACATGTCACCTTCTTCCACATTTTTGCTTTTTCTTTCTTGTGAATGCGACTACAGCTTTATTCCAATATTGGTTTTATTCAGGGAACTCTTCAATAAAACATTCATTCTTGACACTTTTCCAAAAACACCTGATTAAAGGACTGCAAGTGACCTTTGTACCATCTAGATTCTACCATCCGAGCTGTGAGTCTCCTCCAGGCACAATAGGCCTCTTATCAGCTTCTGAGATTAATCCTCTCTCTGGCCACGTTGCCTAATTGCCTTGGTAGACTTTAAAATGTGCCACATTTTTATTTACAATTTTTTTAAATGAACTAAACCATGCTCAATAACCTTCACCTCACACCTTTATCTCTGACCCATCAAGTTTGTTCATTGCTCCTTATGTTGCTTTTTCTTCTTCTAATGCCTTGTTTCCACTAAGTGGTACAGCACAGACTGCTGCAGTTTAAGTAAGATATTTTATGGTCTGGCGTGTTCAAGAGAGCGTCTCCACCACAAGTTGGACTCTCACTGTTTAGGTGAGGTTAAACCCAAACACTAATGTGGCGCCATTAAACGTGATTCCCCCAATCAATGGACTGCATGTTGTGAAGGCAGTAGCTCTACTCTCGCCATACTGAATCATTCACCTATGGACCTGCAACTGAAGGGGCCCCCCGCATGGGTCCCCTACAGAAAAAAAGTCCAGAACTGCACAGACCAATACCATATTTCTCAATGGAAATGAGGCACAACAAATCTGAGAAAACTTGTGCTCATGCGGCAACAAATTTTCATGGTCATAAAAAATTAATTGAAAACCATGTGTCTTTTTCTTCTGCTTCACAGTCTTGAACTACTTTGTGCTGGTCTCTCTCCCAAAATAATAAAATGCTAGGAGATTTGTGATTGTAATATGAGAAAATTGAGAAAAAAAAAATTAAATCAACGGTATGAATACTTTCTCAAAGTTCTGCATGAAAATATTCCAATCTGAATGCTTTTTGTATGCGACTCCACCACAAGTTGGACTCTCACTGTTTAGGTGAGGTTAAACCCAAACACTAATGTGGCGCCATTAAACGATAAACAGAAAAACTCACGACCGTTTTTTTTTCATTTTTCTAACAATGAAGAACGTTCAGCCTATTAGCTGTCTTCCTTCAGCCCACTCATGATTCTTTTCAAACTTCGCATCACAATACTGACGATGGAAGACTCTTCACTGGCAGAAACATAACAAGCATTCCTCAAGAAGCAGCTCTGCTCATTACAGCTCCCTTGAACGTGACGGACTGCGGCGCAAACAGATAAAAGGTAGCTGACCCGTCATCTGTTGCTGCGCACATCTGTTGTGTGCGAGGCGGCGCGCATCCTCTCTGTGGCAACCGTGTGTTACTGATGTTTAGTATAATCCTTGGCCTTTACCAGCTGCCCACAGGTCTTTGAAAAATGTCTCGCTTGAATTAAAAGCAGGTGGACACAATGTGATTAGCTTGTTAAAGCACACCTGCTTCTAAAAGGTGAGGCATGAAGCACAGATGCAAAAAGTGCACGGAATACACCAGGCACCCTTTTTACTGCAGGGACGAGACGTTAGAAACTTTCTTTTCAGAAGTTGATATCCTTAAAGTAGTAGGTGGGTATTTTAAGTTTTAACAAGTCAAACGTAATTTCTCTGACATATCTGATAACAAGCATGCAAAAAAAAAAAAGTGAACAAAGACTGTTGGCTCTGTTTTGAACTACTAAATAATAATAGTAATAATGTAAATAATAGTTATTATTTTTTTTATTATAAAATGCATGTTTTTCAAGAGGTTCTACTGAAACCTTACAGGCAGTAAAACCTTCCCATCGGTAAACAATCATTTTAGTTACTTTATATTGTATAAACGTAGATGAGGTGCTCCAAGAAGCTAAAGCTAATTGCTAGATTTAGCTTGGTCAAAACAAATGTGCGCAGTGTATATAAAATATTCAAACGAAAATGCAGATTAGGAAGCTGAAATAGGCTCAGTGCTACATACTAACTGTTGTTCGCAAAGCAGCCAATCCAGAAGTACCATTTATTTTCTTTGGCTGTGGTTGTACCTCAAGCGTATAGATAACGGAGACTGTGGATGTTAGCTTCAGTGGTAGTGCTAAGACTGTTTTCCACTGTGCATAGTAATACATAGAAAGGTATTTTTGAATTTATAACATAGGCTGTCAGTCTTAACTGTTTGCAGATTTCTTTTAGCTACTTGAGGACGACCATGTTCACTGCCCACCTGATTTAGCTTTACCCTCTACAAACAGCTAATCTGTAGTTTATATTTCAAAAACATTACTGGGGGTAATAATGAACTGCCCCCAACAGAACTTCACATATAAGTGTCCTGCATGCAAATATGTTTATTAAGTTTAAATTTATATTACCTAGTTTAAAAACTGTTAGCTGTCTGTGCTCAAAGCCTAGAGCACTAACTTTTCATCTGTGTTTCTTGCCATCGTAAAACGAGAATAGAGGATTATCTGTGCCCTCTCCTCCTGACTCAAACGTGGCACTTTGTAATGGTCCTCGTACTAATGTAGGATCAACACTGCCCTTCTGTTTACTTGTCAGAATTCTGGAGAGGAAAGTTTTTCATCTTAAAAGAATCTTCTTTGATGTATCTTTGGACTCCCCATTCTCTGTCTCTCTGCTCCCTTTGGAATTGTTGTCATTGATCAGATCCCGCCTCTACCTCCTCAGCCCCCTCTGTTTGCCCCTCTGTGCCACTTCAGTTCCATTTGTACATTTTGAAAACATTTAGATTTTTTCCAAGTCTGGATTAGTTAGATTAGTTCTAGTGTTGGGTGTTTAGGTCTTACATCACAAAGTCTCAAACGACATATTGGACTTTTTATTAAATTAGCACCTAAAATCTCTTCAGGCGTTAATGCAGAAACTTCGCAGCTGATCTGAATTGAAACAACATGCCTCCTCACAGCTGGGTTTGACTGTTGTATAAATAGTTTATAAAGCCTGTTTGTAACTGACATAAGGCTTTATTCCTTAATTTATTATACTTATTCTTCCTGCTATTGCCCAAGACAGTTTTGTATATTTTATCCAATTGGGAAATTCAACCCACTCACTGCTGTTGGATTGTACTTCAGGGTTTCCTTGTAGTCTCAATAGGAGGCTCTGTTATTTACCATCTGTCAGGAGAGGTGAATGCACAAATGCTTCTTACTTGTCGTGGCAAAACACAATCTGCAGCGCAAACACCAGGCATTACAATACCATAATAAAACTAATAGATCACCTTCATTTAGCACGGACCTCGCAGTGTAATTCTTTTCCATCAAAGCCATAAGTGTCATCCTCAACTCTGGCCATTTCTGAAAGACCTGCAGGTTAACAGCAATTTTAAAGCCAGGGATTCAATTTTAAGCTTAAATGTTTCCACACGTGAACTGCTTAATCTTCGGGTCCATCTTTATTTCAGAGGCCTGAGTGTGTGAGTGCATGTTGTGGACAGTTGAGCTTGTACAATACAGCAGGGTAATTTCCCGCCATCGCCGACAGGATAAGGGCAATTGAACCCTGGCACTTCGTGTTTAAATGCTCACTTGTGCATCAAATGCACTTTTGGAAGATAATAAGATGCCATAATAGAATTTTATGAAAATGCATTATGAAGGAAAGAAGCTCATGTAAGATCCCTCTCATCTTCCGCCGTCCCTCCCTCAACAAATCCCTTCTACAAGAGCCGCTGTATGTGTGGGGTCCATAAAACTTTCTCTATGTGAATATTTAATGTTTGACTCATGTAATGCAAATTCCACTTTGTTTTATTCCCCCTGCCCAGTCCATTATTTCGCCAAGTGCGGTGACGGATCTCTGTGCTGCTGATAATCAAAGGGTTTGCACAAACACACTGCAGAAGCAACACAGGCATTAGCTGTGTCTGGGGTTTGGCATGATTAACAATTTTGCAAACGGTTTAATGTTTATCTAGGCCACATGAACTAAACATTGTATAAATGATCAATGAGTAATGATTTTTCAGATGTGGGCTATAAGATAAGGTGTTCAGGTCAGGGGTTATCTGCAAACAGAGATCAAAGGCAGACTGGATTTCCCCCCCTCTGAAAAACGCTTAGTCACTCCTCTGTGCCACGCTTCTTTAGACTAAGTGACTGGGCTCAAATATTAAAGTAGGGAGAGAAAAAAAATCCCATTAATGCACCATGTTGATTGTTAAGGTCACATTAATTAAAACAAAACTTTGACATTTTGAAACATGAAGTTTCTATAAGATCAATACCACTCTTATGTCGGCTTGTTAATTGTGTGGCCAGGGCCAGGAAACTTGGAAGGTCACAAGATCCATTACAAAAACTGCTAATGCTAACTAATTATATTGTTGGTTTATTTTTACTCTATGTAAAAGAAAAAAGCAAATTAAAAATATGACAAGCTGTTGCTTTTAGCAAGATGGACTCTGCTGGACTACTGTTTTTTCCCCTCTGGATAGTTCACTGAAAGCAGAAAAACATCAACTTTTGCCTAAAGAAAACTGAAACTCAACATGTTATTGAGATTGTCATTGTTGCAAAGTGATGCAGTTCAACTGCATACGATAATTGGAAGGATCGAGGTGAAATGTAACCCAGAAAACAACCCTGGTAGAGAGGTAACACTTTTTGGAATTACACCGTTAAGTTTAGTAGTGGCTACAAGCGAAACATTTTTCAACACTTTTTCTTTTTTTTTTTTACTTTAAGTCATACACGAGTAGTACTTTTCATGTACCCATCATTTAAACCAATTTATGTAGAATTTCACTGTGTTTGAATTCAAGTCAACAACTAATTTTAGTGGAAATAGTGCATAATTAATTCAGTAAAACATAAACTTCCACTATAATCCAGGGTAAATTGCTTTAAATTCCACTTAAAGCGATTTAAATCAGCATTGTGAGAGAGTATTACTGAAGGATGAGCAATGTCAAAATTTGAGAGTTGCGTTTGCAAAAGATATTTCTTCAGTCCAACTAAAATGCAAAAATGCAGGGAAATAAATGCACATGTTCTACTCCCCTGGGGTGATATAGTCCTTTCAAAGGAGTGCTAATCTTTTGAACATCGTTAGAAAATTTTTTCTTTAAATCTTCTCATGTTAACTTCTAACTAAAAGTCATGGGGGAAATTTAGAGGGTTCTTACTTATCCCTTTCCTGGCCTCGAAGGGTGTACAGTACACCTGAACTGAGGTGTTGCACAGTCTAGCCCTTCAGAGAGGCAGTTGTAGTGGTCAGCGTGTGCTTATCATCCCTGCAGCAACTCACTTCTGGATCTCAAAATCAACTTCAGTGGTCTCTAAAACTTTCAACACTTCCCCAGTCTTTTACTGCTTCTCTTGCGAGTGCATAAATCTCTTCTTGCACTTGTGACTTTTGAAGCACTTCTTGCACTTGTGTGCATCAAAACCCAGCTGTGTTTGGAAAGGTCAGAGCAGAGCAGAGGAGGGAGAGCGGGCCGGGGGACTGGAGGTGGAGGGAAGGGAGGAAAATACTTATGCATATTATGCATTTTCTTGACACCATTAGCTGATAACACAATTACAACATAATGCAAAATTGAACTGATAGCGTTTCACAAAAACATGCCCAGCTTATTTATAATTCCTGTTGGTAAAAAGAAAGAAAAAAAAAGCACAAGGTCAAAAATGTAAATATTTAATTCACACAAATTCAATCGCTTGCAAATACATTTTCAAGTTCATCAATTTTGAAACATGTTGACCTTCGTACTACGGATGCTAACAGTGAGCATAACATGGCTTTAAGCTAAACGCTGGCACTAGCATGCTAACATTTCCATGCTTTATTGCTTCTGTTTTCTAGGTTTTTTTGGGATCATCTTGATTTCTTCCACACTTTGAATTGCTCATTTACAAACCTGCTGCTTATTACTTTCCTCTCTCATAGTAGATTGTCATTATTATAAGCCCTTATTTCACACATATCAGACTATTAGGTTAGTTATGCGATATTAGACTTACAACATTGGACTTTTTGATTAATATTTTTACAAGGACAAAGTTTAAATTTACTGGACTCATTCTGCTGATATACATTTCATAAAGAATCAAAAACCAGGTCAATATGGTTGGAATTTTTTTTTTAATGATATGTCAAACATTTTCAATACATTCGTTGCAGGAAGTCACCTCATATTCTCCGTTTCCTTTTTTATCCCATGACCACTTTCTGACCTGGCGCTCGCTGCATGGCTCATTACTGTTAAATAATGTAAGACATCCCTCGAGGCTACAGCCTTGGCCATGACTTTGCAGAAACATTTACCTGGATATTAGCATGCATGTGTCAGTGGCCCCGTTTTCTCCTCTCTGCTGGCATTAAGAAACAAGCCAGGTAGTCATGTAGTGTGCCTTTCTAAAGTATTCACAACCCTTCAACTTTTTCGCTTTTTTTTTTTTTTCAATGTTCCAGCTACAAATATCAATGTATTTTACTGCTATTTTATGGGGTTGACTAAATAAAACAAGCAAAGATAACCTAAAAAGTGTGACTTCTGTTTTTCATTGACTCTTTACAGTTGCAGTCCATTTGTGTTTGAAAACTCACGTAAATCTGGCTTTTTTGTGACGACATCAGACTTCCATTAGAGAAAAAATTGAGCAAACAAGACAATAAAGATCAAGAAACTTGCCAAATTGTTAGGTTAGCTGTGAAGAACAATCACAATTTCATGCTTAGCAAATCTCAGAACACTGTTTTCATATCATATAATATAATATGATGTAATATAACATAATATAACATGGAAGACTTGTCAGAGTCAGCAAAAGACTTGGCGCTCAGATGGAGTTTCATCTTTGAGCAGCATAATAACAAGCTTTCAACCAGAGCAGTCAAGCTTCAGCCTTCAGTCCAGTTGGGTTTTTTTTTTGGCAATACTTCGAAAAAAAATACTGAAAACCATGAATTATGTCCATTCTACTTCAGAAATACACTCTAATCTGCTTGCCACGAGATAAAACGGGGAAAATGCAAAGGGCAGAAATGTTATTTTTTTTGTTTTGTATTTTTTTTTTTGTAATGATGCACTGTATTTTTTTTTTGTAATGATTCACTGTGATCCTGTATCTTTTCTGCATCTGTGAAGGACATGCACCAAAAGATAAATAATACAGCGCTGGAATAGATGCAGTTGAAAAAAAAAAAAAAAAAAAGCAGTTGCACCGTTTTATAATTTCTCAGTTCTCTTCCCATGATAATCATCATCTTTTGTTGTTTTAAAAGATATGTTTTGATGTCGGGAGATATTTAGCAACTCTCTTAAAATTCGCCCCAGGCTGCCCTAAAAACTGGTGGGAAACGGAAAAAAAAACAGCATAAAAATGCAGTTGGACTCTATTCCAATTATTCTTAAAGCAAGAACAAAAAAAGAATGCTATTTGAAGTATTTGAAGTCATTAGAGTAAAGATTTAATTATTTATGAGTGCCTAAGCATATCTTAGTATGGCAAAGGCTTTCAAGATATTATTGAAATGAAATGCAAATTATATTTTTTTTCTCTCATTCTCTCTGTACATGAAGAGCCCAAAAATAGTTTTTCAGTCAGCTCTTTTTTTGTCTCTGATTGGGAAAGAATATAAGCTTTGTGTACATCTCCCATTGTCCTATTTTCATTTCGTCAGTTTCATCATACTCAGTCCTGTCAGCACTTTTTTTTTTCTTACCACTTTCTTCCCTCCCGGTACAATGTCTCCACAGTTTGAGTCTAAACTGTACTCACAAGATTTTGCCAGAAAAAGGCAAATGCGATAAAGCAGAGCAGGTCGGACAGACATGAACTTCAGCACTGTGTCAACATGCAGACGAATACATGTTCAAACTCAAAGAGATGCACTGACTCCTGTCATCTTGATTCCCATTCTAACTATTGAAGCGTCATCACTTGGACAGGTTCTCTGTCATGGGTCATCTCTGTGAGATCCTTTTGTGTGTGTGTGTGTGTGTGTGCTCTGCAGTGAGGTGATTTTATTCCCATGACAATAGTGAACAGTCAGCTTGTACGCACGCTGATTCCTCGGTTTCCTGCTTGTGCGCGATCGAAAATGGCACTTACTCTTGTCTGTTTTGTTGCTCCTCAGCTCGATCATCTGGATTGACGGAGTTATAGAGGCTGAATAAAGTGGTTGCAAGTAAAAGGCAGCAGTCCTGAAATGTTACCCGGACCCTCCATGCCAGCCTTAACATAAAAAAAGTAATGTTTCTAGATGGTTTTGGTTTTAGCAATTAACCCAGTATTAAGATACTCATAGCTGTGGTTTATTTATTTATTTTTTGTTGTATTTATATTATTTAAGTAACAAACCGCTGTAAAATATAAAACATATGTAAGGTATATATAGCAAAAACAAGTGCTTTTTCTTTCCTTTCTTCCATGTTTAATTATTTTCTTAATATGTTATGACTTTTAACACTCATCAGGTTTTAGAATCTAAGCTTCTTCAATTTTGTAACAAAGCATTTCATCAATTCAAACCAGTGTCAACTATTTCTATGCAGTTATTAAATGTTCTCTTTCATGCTTTCTAAACTTTGATCCCACCTACAGTAACTTTTGTTGCCATTTACCTGCATGTAAAACTCGACATAAATGAAAACCATGGCTGTGATTTCTATCTTGAATGTTTTGAACTCAATCAAAGGCATGCTGTAAACTTTACTGTTATGAACTCTAACACAAAACAGAGCAACGCTTCTGTCTAAAATCTCGTGCAAATTTTACACAAGAAAATAGCCAGAAAAATCCCACGTCACCACTCAATTTAATAATGCCTAAAATTAATCGGGACCATCAGTCATCAAGGGATCCTCTCCTTATCGTTACATAACCTGGACTAGTGATGAAGAAATGCTGACATGAAGCAAATTACTAAAGAGCGGTAAGCATGGACAGTGGATATGAGAAACAGCTTAATGTAAATATTAATGTCCTGAAAGAAAAAAAAACAAACAATAATTTCTGATTTTAGAGTCATTATTTTAACTTTTGTTTATCATAAGCTTGTCTTACAGTGACAGCACAATAACAACAGCACATAATTTAAATGAGCATGCATGTATCAGCATATAATTTAGACAGCAGTTTTGAATTTTTTTGAATGTCGATTTGTGCCTCCAATGTAGTTCAATTTTAGGACATTATAATTTTAAAAAAGTCAATTTTGTGAGGCACAAAAGGATTCTAATGTTTGTTTCTAAAACACAAGGTGTAACCAATTCAATGGGAGAACAGTCTATGACGGTTTCTTCTCATTGTTTGTGCTGATTGTGGGCCTTCATTGATCTGGTTTTCCCAGATGGTGCTTTGTAACTAAACAATGCGGCTTGCCAAGCTGCTCTTAAACAAATTGGTACTTCATTGTAGCACAAAAACTAGGTCAATGCAATTTATGAGAAACATTAATCACAGAGATTTTAGTCAATAATTGTCAACTACAGTTCAAAAATACAACCTTAGAATGCAGGAGGTGTTAAAAAGAGAAAGGGTCAAGCATTAAACGTGCACTTGTACCTTCTGTCCTTTGTTACTGTTACTAAAACACCTTTGAATAAAATAGTACAACCACTCTATACGGGATGTTGCTCTGTGTAGAAGTTAGTAGTAGAGCAGGAACCATATACGTCTAAAAATCTACAAAAACGCCACGTAGGATGTGTTTCAGAACGTACGAGGTTTGTTGAATGTCCATTGCCTTTCTCTGCCCATATCGTGTCTGATTACTGTCAATAAAAGCAACTCAGTTTATAGTTTATGTTTTGTGGCCCATTTCAGAGTAGGTTGGATTTTTAACAAAGAACAGAGATTTTTCTATATGAATAGAGTCAAGGTCAGTGACTGTATAAACATCTGTGTGCTCTAGTTCTATCCTGCAGGGGTTGAAAACGGACAGAATTATTGGGATGCCAGGGTTTTTATATCTCTACCTGATATGAAATCTCATGTCTTTGATGTTTTCAGGAGCTGTTTTGTCCTACATATTTTTTTTGTGTGTGCTTATACATCATTACTCAGTATATATGGAAAGTTATTTCTATCTTTATTTAAGAACATACATATTTGAGCAGGATTTTTGTTTCCACTCAAATATCTTTTTTATGGTTTTTTTATACATATATAAATCTTTGCAGTTCTTCAAAAATATACATGAATTAAATAATAGTAATTATTAAATTTATGGGTACAAAGTTTATTTGTACCCATAATGTACCCATAACCCAGTGGGTTACATTTCCTAAAACCTCTGCATTTCTACTTCATTGCGTTTTGTTTTTCAAACGTTTGCCACTAGAAGGCACTGTGGGTTGACTGTCACCCACTTTTAATAACAAATAAGACTCGCATTGAACACGGGTGTTGAAGATGTACGCCTACTTCTACTTTGAAACTTGTTTATCTCACACTTGTGAGATAACCGCTGATGAATAATTCACTAAACCGAAGCGCACAACAGCTGGGTATAAAAATGTGCTATTCAGGTTGCAATGCTGCACCTTCTCTCATCCAATAGGAGCGCCTTTCCCATGCATAGTTCCTCCTGTGTGAGACCTTTGTGAAAAGCTTCAATGGAAAAGTTTCAGTACCTCGGTTCGAACTTAGGTAAGAGTTGCTGCAGGACATCAGAAAATTTCTCTGAGAGACTCAAAAACAACCTCGCATTCAGGAAGTATTGGGGTTACAGCTCCCTGGTCTGTTTCTGCATGCAAGACATCCACAAATTAATCATAGGACTGTACCAGGAACACTTGATTATAAAGTGGAGTAAAAGGTCAGGCCATTCATCACCCGCATACCTGCTCATTACACCAACACCAGCAGAAACTGTGACAAATGAAGTCTTCTCAGTTTAATGGACTTGGCATTCTGGGTTTTAGAAAACACACACTTCAATGCAGTCATTGAAGTCAACAAGCCGCGGTCGTTCACAGAAAAGCTGGGAGTCTTGCCGTCTCTTCAGCCAAGTAACAGGCGCCTGGTTTACAGAGGAGGCCTGGAATAGGAGATCAAGAAAGCAAATAAAGCATTGTATAACTAAGCAAACTTCTGTGAAATGTGTTGAATAGAGGAGATGAGGAGAGTTTCTAAAGTGGTGTAATTCTCAAACTCCCATCACACTATTGTGTATCTACCTTTTGTTTAAATAATGAAAGAAAGCTGCTCTGCTCTGAGGGGATGATCCTCCAACATCACCTTTTTCTACATCAGATACTGCAGCATGTACTATTTGAACACCAGCTAAGTCATGTTGACACATACTTTTTGGTAATGTCAAAAATGAGGTGGCATAAGCATCAAAAATCTGACATGAAATGTTTATGCACAGATAATGCTGTGGTATGCCGAAGGTCTCAGACCACATGTAGAACAGCACAGCAGCCGTTCCGGTTTACGGCTGTGTGGGCATGAGCTAACATGGGATTCGGACCCAGAACCTCCAGGTCTATGGCCATCTGCTATACCACCCAAATCCTTAACCTCACCTGACAGCAGTTTTGTTTGTAGTGATAAAGATTCACTCGCCTCAGCATGTCAAATGCTTCGAGCAACTCCAGCTGTTGGCCTGCTTTTTGATTAATAAAGCTCAACACTATTTGATCCTTTAGCACAGTTATACAGACTTGATCTTTACTCGCCAGCTGATCATTAAGTATAAAAATTATCCAAAATGAGATGCTGACATCACACCCATTTTGACACAGTAGAACACAACACCCTCAATTTCATTATACATGAAATACACAGTACAAAATAATGCATAAAGTCTACAAACACTATTTCCCTGTGATTGAATAAAACTGAATTATAAATTTTTGCGTAGACCCACTAAACTGGTGTTTTTTTAAAGACACCAACATAAATAGAAAGACAGGAAACAGCATCATACCAGACTAAGCCACGTTCCATATGATAAATTAGTTTGAGTCTCTGGATTATGTTGCATTAGAATTCATTTGGAAATCAGAGCAAAGTTGAGCTCATTCTTGTCAGATATAGCAAAACCTTGGGGATATGGCTTTTTTTATTCTGTAGAGGGATGTTTTTTTTTTCTGTTCTATGTATTTAGACTCAGAAGAAACACATTAACAGATTACAAGGTATAAAGTGTGCAACGTCAGAAGAGAAAAGCAACTGTTTAGCCCTGAAACGTTCTCCTTTTATGAGGCACTCAAATCCAATCTGAAGTTGGAACCATGTTTAGCTTTCCAGGTACAATTAGACGAGCATGTCCAAAGCTGTTAAATCATAAAAACAAAGACCTGCACTCATCAGTTCCCCACGCCGAAGGAAAACTTCATGTTGAGCGGACAAAGTGATGCAGTATCTCTGCTTTTTTTTTGTTTCAAACTGCTTTCCTGTAGACAACACTCCGTGATTTCCCAAACACAAGAATGAGCCCCCAGTGGCACTAATTGCTGCTGCACTCATGCAAAATGACAAATGAAAAAAATGTTCCAGTACCGCAATGTTCTCGCCACCTTCTTGCTCCATTAACTTTACACAAGCTCTACTGCCAGCACTCTGATGTGTCTTGTACCTCTCACACACATACCGAAAACAGGGCGGCAGTGCAGAGACCCAGTGGAAGACATTATGTAAAGACAATGACTGCTGCTACAGTTACCTTTTAAGAAGCGAGGTCACACGCTGAGCACTAATTACATTGATGAATGCCAGGGGCTGCGTGTCCTGCTAGTAGCGTTTTACACCTCGGTGACCCTCAGTAGCATAATACGTAAAGGACAGAGCTGGCAGGGTGCAAAAAAAAAACGAGACGAGGAGGAGGAGACGAAATCTATTTGAAGAAAAAAAAAAAAAGACAGATTTGATGCCAGTTGACATTATCCGCCTGCATTATCACCATTTCATGGCTCCCACGGAGCTAATTGAATCTGCGCCTCCACCCTGCACTGAATCCTCTTTACCGCTGGCAGAGCCACCTTCATTACATTTTTTTTGTAACAGCACATATTTGACATATGACTCATCACACAACGCACACATTAACAGACACACAAGAGATGAGCGAATATTTGCAAGTTTCTGCTGTGTCTCAAAATGACAGAAGCCACAAGATGCTGGAGCGCGTTTGAGCGTACGTGCGGGTTTGTTTCCCCACAGGAGATTAATTCAAGCTTTTCACAAACATCATGTAAGTGCTAAATAATGAGGATTAGTTTGAGTATGATAGCACGTGCGAGGGTGAAACAGAATAAGAGAAGAATGATATGATTTTGAAAATCAGTAAAGCTAAGCTCACGTTTGTGCGTTTCACATCATCCTTTTGTCTGAGACGGTGGGATCAGGGCTGTCCCATGATTGATTCTCCCTCTGTTCCCCAAAACACACACACACACGCACGAACACCCACAGCGTCAGTGGGAGACATGTTTATCTTGAAAACAATTAAGAGGGCTCAGCGCTGACACTACTGTAATCAAACAGACCCAGGAGGAGAAGAAATGAGAGCGTCACTGCCTGGATGCTGCATCTGCACTTCCATCTATTGTCCTTTTCCCACATCCTTTCTTTTTTTTCCACCCATCCACTTCAGTGTGAGGGGTGCATGTACAGAATGTGCCGGATAAAAGGTTTACCTTATCAGTTCTAAGTCATCAGGTGTCTTTTCTGTACAGTATTTCAAGGAATGCAGGGTTAAAAGACAGAAGCTGGATTGTTTGATGGCCCGTATATAATGTAGGCATTGGTTTCGGAGACGTAAACATTTTTGATAGAAGTTTATGTTGTGCTTTGAAGGGTCACTACACAATGACATGTCCTTTCTGTACAGAAAAATTGAGCTGAACTTTTCTTTTTTGTCTTCAAAGTCTTAGAAATTGTCCATTTTAATCAACTGCAAGACAGATCACAAAGCTTAAAACTCAATTTTCTTCAGTTAAATGCAGATAATTACTGCTATTACGCAATTTCAAGTATTGTAGGCTAATCTGAAATGTCTGGGCTTAATGCTTTTTTTTTCCAGAGCTGTATATTAGAATAATGGAGTGGACTTGGTCGACTTGTTCAGATAAAGAACTCCAAATAATTGTTTTGATTAATGTTTTGTATAATTTCTCTATGACAACATGCATTTTTGTCCAAGTTTTAAACTACTCAGCTGTTGACTTTGGAAAATACGATAATCAGCATGGGACCAGTACCACTGGCAGTGAAACAAACCCTCTACAAGATTCAGTTACTTTACAGTTCTTACAGTTGTTGAAAAATTTGTACTTTGTGGATTTGTGGATTTATCATGCACAGCTTGCATGATAAATCCACATGCAAGCTGTGGATTTATCATTGTGACTAAATAGCTCAGTGTTTGTCTTGGCTGACCATAAGACATAAAACCTGCCCTGGGAGATATTTTTTAAATTTCAAGTGAGCTTGTTTGGAGGTTGTTTTGTGACAAGGGATTGTCAAACCTCAAAGTCGGTGATTCTGTTCACTAAATTTTGGATAGTGACGTTGGTTTTCCAGCATTTTCCACTTTACACACGTTAAACTGCTGGTTTTCTTCCATCTGCTCGTTAAATTTACAGTGTCATGACGTTTATGGGTGCTACGTGGCAACGCTCGAACATTTTACATAAGAAATTAGACTGACAGGCAGTCAGAAATATACTGGGACCTTGTTGATAGTCAAGAAATGCAATTTGCTGGGGTGCAACTTACTAAGGGACACATGCCAAATAATAATGTAGATGTATGTTTATGCTTTGTTCTGCATGTTTAATTTTTATCTGGTGTAGATTAGAGGAGATCCAAAATTTCAGGATTTTTTTTTTTTTTTTACCATAAACAACAACAAAAAAGGCTTAAATACATCAGCAAAACTCCAACATTTATGGGTAGTCACATAAATCACCCATAAATGTTGGACTTTTATGCAAACTTCTGACCTGATCTGGATACTGGTGAGAAACAGATGCACAACCCCCCCCCCAAAAAAAACATTCAAAACCATTATAGTGATACTCTGTAGTCAGGAGCAAAAGTGACTCACTATTTTATTAAAAGCAGCAAGCTGCAAAATACCTGGCTCAGAATCTGTCTCATCTCATTGCGGAGGAAAATCCTGCGGCAGGAGAAGTGATCCACTGACCAAGCAAGAAATGAAGTTACCGCCTTGAAATCCTCTCAAAGATGATGTCTTTGCATGCTCTCTTCCCCAGCTGTTGTTCCAGTCATGGCCCGAGTGGTAATGATTAATGAGACAGCTGCTCCACTTTGGCAAAGAGTAAGACACATATAATAACAAGTAATTAATGCACTTAATTAAAGCCACAAATAGCTCCAGATAAATTATGTACAGTAAATCTCAGCGTAACGTTTGACAGAACTGACATTATTTGTGGTTTCAAAGACAGATGAAGGAGATGCTTAGCTAGACTGCGCAAGTGTGTATTCACACGCTGCACAGTTAACTGCTTGCATTATCACTTATATAGACAGAAAGAAATCTGCTCAGCAGTGTGTTGCCCGGGACCGCGCATATTAATGTGGCTTGTGCTGCTGCTGCTTTGCATATTTAGAGCTCAGCTCTTAAAGGTGAAGTGATGACGGTGGACATGTCCTTTCTTTTACAGCTCAAGAAATAAAATAAACAAAAATCTGTAATGTCTTGTGGAGTCAAACGAATATGCAATTCTTGGGGAACAAAAAATAATACAAAACAAAAACCTATAAAAAAAATAGCATTTCTCAGAATTGTTGTTGTTTTATTTGAATTGAATATCTTACGATTGTTTGCCCTCTTCAATATTTAATTGCGCCCCGTTCCGTTAGGCATGTCACAGTGTTCGGTTCGATCTCTCCATCATCTCCACAGAGCATTTGGCTCATCTTCCTCTCATCTTTCCCTCCTTCTCAGCCAACAGACAAGCTCAGTGAAAGGAGGGCCTGTTGCCAGGCAACAGCACAGAGTATATGATTAAAACTTTGCCAATCTATCACCTGAGATACTAACGAGGCTAACTCTCTTTGCTACTCTGTAACACAGATGAGACGTACATACAGAGATGTAGCAGGACAACATTTCCTGTTGGGGAAATCCGAATTTAAAACAGTGTATTATATGCACTGACATGCATGACATGCCATTTTCATACATGTTATCTATGTGTAGATTTCCAGAAACGTGCTACTGCTGTATCCTAACAGACTCTGCACACCAAGAACACTGTCATACAGTATAAACAATTGTTGGTGGAAAGTCCTCATACAAAGTCATCATGTGGTTGATTTTAAGTGTGTGGATGAGTAATTATAAATGATTATGTAAATGTAATAGATAAAGAATGATATCACCCACCCAGCCAAGCCTTATGGCATCAAGATCTGTGGGGATAAGGGAAAAATTCTTAGAACAGATGACCACAACAGTATGAGTCTAGAGAGCATTGAGACGGAAGTTTTAATACCTCAGCTCACTTGTAACCGTGTGAAAAGTAGTTCCAGCAGGTGAGATGAATTGGGTTTTTCGTTTTTCGATGGGAATCAAAGCTTGTTCCCATCCTGATGTCATATTTCATTCTCTACAAGGCTGAGACATGGACCATTCTCAAAGTAAGACTTTGATTAAAGCCCACCACCTTGTAGGCTTCTACAGAGTATGGAAAAATATTATGTCCAATATTCAGCAGAATTTACAATGCAACAGTTTAAGAATCTGCAAAGATATGAATTTCAGCTCCAGACAAATGCTGCGTTTCCTGACACGTTGGTGGGCTGTTGTCCATCGCTCCTTGACACCAGAAAAGAAAGTGATGTCAGTGAGGGTACAAGACAAGATGAAAGGATGCACAAAATTCATATTCATGCCCGCTTTGTTCAATGACACGAGTCACAATGATGGAGGTGTTACAGCCAGGTTTCATCATTATGATTGATTCTAATGTGTGAAATAGGGGAAAAATACGCTCTCCAGTTCTGCTTCAATATTAGAGACAAATGAACAATAAGGAACAAGAGAGGGGGTCAGCAGTCTATTTTTCAGGAACGCAACCAAAGTTTTAAAGGCTGCTCAAGAAGTTTTAGTTGTTTGGTGAAGTGTTAAAAGTTAGCCAGTCACGGTGTTGAAATATTTTACATCTGCAGATCACCTGCAAAGACATTAGGTGTTCCTGTGTATGTGGGGGGGGGGGGAGTGGGTGTGTGTTTGCGTACAAAAAAACAAAACAAAAGAGTAGTGTCCAGTAACCTCAACAATTTGGTCAAAGGAAATATGCTTAAATAAGAACATGACAGACAACTCCAACATGGGATACCAGCACCAACAAAAAAAAGTGCATGTATGAATGCTTTACATGCATGGGTGATTTATAAAGAGTGTGTGCATTCGTGTGTACCAGTGATGCACAATTCATCTAAATGCTCCCCTCTGACATTCATGGCATTCCTGTAGGTAGGAAATCTAATCTGCAGGCCACCGATGATTTAGATGATGGGACACAGGAGGAGGATGAGATGAGACCTCGGATGAGATGTTGAGCTAAGAGGAAGGAAGAGAAAGAATAGCGAAGAAATGAGAGACATTTTCTGGCTTTTGGCGACAAGAAAAACAAAAGTATATATAGTAAGCTCAGATTTGAGTGAAAGTGGAGACACAAAGTGGGCTGGAGGGTGGTCACCACAATAAAGGATGGAAGCGGGGGAGAAAAGACACAATGCTGGCGAAGAAAAAATACAATAAAACGAACTTCGTATTTTTTTGCCTTCGAGTTGAATAAATTCTGTTTCTGTCGACCGAACCGGTGACAGCACAAAAGGCTGCAAACAGGTAAGGCAAACTGTTGCTGTCGTGTTCAAAAAGTTGACATCAACCAAAATAAAACTTTGGTTAAAGTCAAAACAACTGGATACGAAAGTGAGATTTTCTGACACTAGCATCTGCAATAAATCCATAGAGGGAAATTAAAAGAAGAATTAATCCTTAAGATAGGATTAGATTGAACAGATGCAGTTAATGCTTTCAGTAGGATTCACTTTGCAGTGTTACGTTTTATCTATATCTTATTTAGTCTGCTTGATTATCCCTTTTCCTGGAAGTAGCACTCTTCTAATTTCATTCCCATCTGTTCTAATTTTCCACCTGCTTCATCACCTGTCCTTTGCAGGCCCTTCGACTGCTTCTCCTTTGCTCATTATCCCTTCACTAAATACACCAATTGACCACCAGAAACACTCCGTCAGGCTGTCTTTGTGCTTTGGCCGTTTATTCTGTTTCTCATTGAGACAAGTGTTTTCACCATTTCCGTCCCATGTTTAATGGCTGTTTCAAGTTGTCCTTTGCTTGTTCAACAAAGCAACATCTTTTGATCAAGTAAGAATATAAAGACTAAGGAGGTCTTAATGCAACCGCTGCAAGTTGTGCTTTGACATTTTTGAAACATGAAGCCTAGGCATAAATTCAAACTGGAGGACTCTATTCATCTCACCTGCTCAGCCAAACATGTCGTCATGCGTCTCAATTCCAACATACCGGTGACGGTCTCCTCCTCCAATTGTCAAGCGTCACTCCCTTGATAAGGTCCAGCTGTTCGTCTGCTTACGCTCCTTGGCCGAACTCCAACCCTGCGCCGCCTTCAGCTCGTGACTTCTTCAATATCTGTTCAGTCAGCTCCATCCTCTCCTCCACCAGTGTCCGGGCCCAAGGGGGGAAGATGCTTTAATCTTCATACCCACCGGCTCATTGTCTCGGACAGCGGTTACCAGCGTCTGTCTTCCTCCTGGGTCCGAGCGCCAAAGACTTCCATTTGTCAGTTAAACTTCTTAATACCTCTCTCTCTCTGTGTGTGTGTGTGTGTGAGTCTTTCCAGGTTGAATTGATAGAATTCCTTTCATTTCAAGGGGGCATTATATAAAAATCTTTTAAAGTAAAAGTGATTATTTGTGTTTCTCGCATCACAACCACAAAGTTCAATGTGTTTGTGTTCCATTTGACCATTTCTCACCTTGTACGGCTCATTTTCCCAACAAATAACGACGTTGTGAGGACCCACTGCGCCTTGTGGGGCCCAAAGTCAAGGTACAGTAAGAAGTCATTCTGTTTTCGGGTTGTTGAATAAGGGTTGCAGCATAGTAGCTTGGTGCGACTGTACTGAGGCACTTCTGATCTAACGAGAACAAGCTTTGATCTAAGCAATTTTAGCCGCTTCTCTGAATAATGCCAAATGTAAATCCTGGGCTAATTGTGCATTTTGTTTGAGGCGCAGCAGGCTAAAAAATCATAATTTCTGAAATCAATATTAAAGACTAAGTTCAACTTGAAGAACCGTTTTGAGTCGTAATGACCTCGCTCTCATTCTCATCATAATGTCATCATGTTTCATTCTCAGGCTTTTCTACGCTGCAGGCTCCAGTTTGTTTTTCATCCCAAAAAGTCAGATTTCTGTTCCAGGCAGATGTACGACTTGTATTCATCCAGTTGGCTTCATCTTTTAGAATGATGTACAGTGAACGACGGAGACAGAGGACAACAGGGACGACACAAGCCCAAGGCTTGTCTGCGGTTTTTCATTCAGCAAGGTCTCTCTAAGGAGCAGGATAGGGAAATCCCCACAGTAGCTCAGGAAGCTAGAGGGTGAGAAAAGAGGAGTGAACGGAGGCAGAGCAATGCCTGCAAATCAATGTTTTATTCTGTGTTTTTTTTTTTTCAGATGTGCTTTCTGCCTGGGTCCTGCTGGGAGCAAATACATGGATCAACATCCAGGAATACCTTGAAGACAAACATGAAAGGCGAGCACATGCTTGGATTGATACAGGTATGTAATGTTATCTCAAAAGTTAAAGTTTTCCTTTGCTGTTATTATACTTTGGACTACAGGGTTTCTTAGAGGGAAAAAAAAAAAAAAAAAAAAAAAGCAGCCTATATGTTACAGCGGGCTCACGTCTTCTGTGAATCTGTTGTATTATAAAAAATACCTTTTGAAACTCAAAACTTTTACGTATTGCACCATATAAGTACATTTTACTGCTTAGTCCATGTCACTGAAACATAGAAAAAGTATCCTGATTTTGGTTTGTATTTGTAAACACAACATCGCTAACTTACTAATGGAAATTGAAATTAAAATTATCTATATAATGACGTTTTTGCTGTTCAAGGTTTTGGGGTGTAGCTTTTTTTGTCTCGTTGGTGCCAAAAGGCCGGAAACAACTTCACTTTGTGTAGAAGCAGAAGAACCACATTGCTCTGACACAGTGTGAACAGTGAGGCTGATACGCATCCACAATGATGCTGGGTGAAAGTTCATAAAGTCACAGTCTGAGAGCTAAGTAAATGTATCTTTATATTTCCATTGCATTTTAAACTGAATTATTCAACTTAAGCAAAGAAAAAGAAAATGAATATAAACACTTTTCTAGACAGACAGAAAAAGGGAAACATTTGAAATATTGCATTGCAATAAAATACAATGCAAGACTTTTTCGTCTACACTTTTAATAATGAACTACATAAATTTACTCAAGGAAAAAAACTTACAATTTTTGTATTTATTAGAAAAAAAGACAGCCAAAGCATTTCAGGCTTATACTGATGACAACTGCCTCTCTCAAGCCAGTGTGCGATTTTTACCATATGAGGACACCGTGATGGACTAACTGTGTGATTAATTTATTACATAAAACTATTAAAAGCATTGACTGGAAAACTGCTGGCTCATCAAATTACTTCAGGTTCTGCGAAGTGGAGAGACTGAACACTTGTGTCCTTTTAATGAGTTCATGAGAACCATAAAATTGTAAGTGAATTAAAACCTTTATATTGCCACATTAAACCATGATTTTTACTAGTAACAAGATAATTTCTTTACATTACATGTTATATGCAGTTAAATTTTACTGCTTAGATATTGGCTGTTCTGAATAAAAAAACAAACAAACAAAAAAAAAAAACAAAGAGCATAGCTGCTCATAGAATATCATCTACAGGAGGCTGCACTTGTTGTCAGGGCCCGAATAAGAATCAAAAGTATAAGACATATTTCTTTTTCCTGAAAGAAAGTTTTTTGGAATGCAACAGATGGTTAGCTAATATTACCACTGCTTATGTGACTGTTTTACAAGCACTAAAAGTGTTGACTTTTAGACATTTACTAACCATTAAAAGTTTAATGAGATCATTTTTCAGAATTTCCCAGCCCAACACAGCTTTTATTGCCTCTGCTGGGTCTAGAGTGGAGACATTATCCCGTTTTAGAGTCATAAAACCAAAAAAACAAAAACAAGTACAAAACATAAATAAATGTAATTGCTTTTACAACAAGCCTGGCATGAACAACCATGCTAAAAACAGGAAGAAATGACCATATAAGGATGATGACTTGTCTTACTTACACAGTTGTAAGTAACTGCCTTTTACTTGTGTCCTTTCTACTTGCGCTGTTGAAGACAGGACACAGACTGTTTTCTTGGTAAAGAAAATACTTTTTAAATCAGAATTCAATTCAAATCCATTTAAAAAAATAGTTTATTAATCCCAAAGGGGAATTAAATAATATGAATGTCAAATGGAAGTATGGGCACCTGTTAATAATGTGGAAAACCATTTTTCTACAGAAATGTGCAGGTACTCGGAAGTAAACAAAACATAGTTCTCCTGATCAATCAGGTCGTTTTTTATTCAAAATATTTTCTTTACCACATAGACATGAAAAAATTTGGAACACTGAGTGTGAAAGACTAGAACAGGGCAAATTTATGGCATGTTGTCTTAAATTATCTATAATGATTACTAGTGAAGAAATTGTTTTCTTTCACAAGGGTTTTAACTTTGTATGTGCACTCTATCAGTACAGAATATCTCCTCACTTTCACAGTGGGTTTGAAATCAACAACCGCAAAATCGAAATGATCCTTCTGCATGTCTATGAATGCTCAGCCACAAGAATTAGCTTTAGCTTTGACTGCTTTTTTTGTTTGTTTTGGTATTTTTTTAAAACTGCAGCTGCTTTAATTTTCTTGCACATTCATGTAGCATGAACTTTAAATGTTGCTATGGGAAAACTAAACATAGATGGACATAAGGTGTTTGGGTAGCATGTAAGAGAGGCTCCTCAGATATGTTTTTAGCATACAAATTAAAGCCTCATAAGTAAATCATGGACTAATAATGTTTGGCAAAGAGATAAGAGATTTTGTTCAAAGGAAAATGTGGGGCAACATCCAGTGACATGAACCTTTGAGCCAAACTGTTGATCAGGACTATAGTTTATATAGTAGGCTGCCCCAGTCATTCTTGACTCATGGTTGCTAAAAACTTTACAAGACCAAGTAATTTTAGTGGCATAGTGGGTGTAAAATATTGAATAAAATGTCGTGCTACATGACCGGCTTTATTTTCACTCTTACATTTAACTTTATGACACACAAAATTACAAGTGGATCGTCCATATTGTCTCCAAGTGTATTCTGGGTAAAGCTTGTCACCAGCCGTCCACCAACATCATCATCAGTCTCTTGGCAACAGATGGCAAACTAGCTAGAGCATTTCTATGGACTAAGTTAACATGAGTGGAGCTCCATGGAGCGACAAAGTGAAAAGGATGGAAAAAAGAGAGCAAGGACAAGAAAAAACTGGACGCATATTTTGTTCTTCTTCTTGGAGACGAACTGGACTTTTTTGTTGGCAGCGATTCAGACCAGTCAAAACTGCCAGTCCAGCGAAGGAGCTGGACTCGTTAGCAACTCTGACATTATTCACAAAGTGTGAGTTAACTGTAGACTGATTGTAAACTGTATCAGCCCAGCCGCCTAGCTTACATCCCCTTTTCTTTCTGTCGGTGGTACAGCGGTGATGTCAGGGAGTGAAGGCTGAGTTACAGTCGCTTTAATGGTTTGGGTTGAGCGCATTTTTGAGCCAAGACAGCAGTATGGCGTTTATAGTTAAGGTTCACATTGGAGCCGCCTGGAAGAGCGTCTTCCAGTTCGTCCAGTTTTGTGAACGGTGGCGCACGTGATCCGCTCCGAGTTACAAAGATCCAGAGGAGCACGAGGTGCTGCGACACGCTGCGCACTTCATGTCAGATGGATTTCAGAATGACATAGTTGCTCTCTGTGGTGGTGAAACTTGTAAGATCCGGTGTTGCGGTCATGCTTATGTTGTAAAGTTAAATTATCATGAGCTTCATTATTTGGGTATAAATGGCCCGACTTGTTCCGCTAGTGAGTAGAAGAGTTCATAACTATGCAAATTTATGACAGAAACTGATTCGGAGGGAGAAAAAGGCCAAATGTTGATGTACATGTGAAAAGAAAAACTTCTAGCGTGAGGGGGAGTTGTCGCTTAACCTTATAAAGGGTTTGAGTGGGTGTGCTGAAACTTTCTTCACTCTGGGGGATACCTACTGGCAGAGTATGATTGAAGCAAGAATGACTGATAGCTTGATTTGACATATATCTGAGAAGCTGAAAAAAAATAAATAAAAAGGATCGAACATCCAGCAGCCGTTGCACCTTTCGGGATTGATGTTGCGTGTTGATTCGACCAGCCTCCCACAAAAGCAGCTGGCTGGGAGATTTTTCATTACACTGAGTGTAGTTGATTGTATTTCCTCCACCACTTTCTGAAGTGTATAAATGGAGCCACTATATACAGTATTCATCACCTTGCGGCTATTGCTCTGTGTCCCAATATAAGTCAACATAAAACCCTGTCAACTTAGTTAATAAAAAAAAGCTAAAAACAATGCATTGCAAAATTTCGTTCAAATAACTTTTTTTCTTCTTCTTCTTCTTTTACACAATTAAGTTTCAGCTGCTTCTTTCCTAAAATCCTGTGCAATTGCAATAGAAATTGACGTCTCTTTCATCTCTGCTCTCCGCGCTGGATTCATCTGTCATCAACATTTAGACCGCGGCGCCAGAAGAGAAAAGAAAGAGACGTGTAATCACAGTTTAAAGGCTGTGGGGAAATAAAAAGCCTAGCACTGCTCATGTAGGTTCAGGGACACGTGATAGAGATGTAAACACATTAAGCTCGCAGTCTTTCAGTTACTAGAGTTAATGGAAAAAGTGTTTTATCACTTACAATGTGTCAGAGAGCAAACAAACACCGAAAAAGACGTCGGGAAGGTAGAGGTTGTGCTACTCTTTTAAATTAGAAGAATTCCAGTTCATTGTTTTGGTTTATTATAAAGACTTTTTTTTTTTTATCTTTAATCAGTCTCATGAAAGAGTACAGTGCTGACTTAAAGTAACACAGTGAGTAAAATCCTTGTATCAATCTGCAAAACGTACGTTAAGAGCAAATTGGTGAAAACAAACCAACCCAAGAAGACCAACCAACTCAGAACCCTCCACAATTGTGACCCTTTGTAAAGTTATGCAACAGGGCAAAAAATTGTATTTTATTGCTGAATGTAACTTTTATTGCAGCGGCATTATGTAACAAAAGTTTTCGGAAGAGAACAATTTTTAAGTCAAACTCTGTGACGTTCAGCTCGGCTACACGCATCTGGTTGATTTCTATTCCAAAGCTACAAAGCAGCAAAAGTCTCCTCACCTCTTATCCTGGCCTTCTCAAAAATAGAGAACAGATTTTTTTTTGTCCATGACATGTTCTCTCATCATAAGGTGCTTTATGTTTGTGACCTGACTATGCCTGACTCTCATACTCGATGTATTGGTGCTAGTCTGCCGGGCTGCTCCTCCAGTCAGGCTCACTGTATGGGGTCTGATTACAACAGAGGTTGCCTCTGCCCGTCTGAATTGTCTCACCTTTTACTGTGACCTTTCACTGTCACACTCTTCATCATGGGCCTTCGTCACCTTCAACCTTAGCGAGACAGGACAGGGGCCTGTCAAGATGCGGAATGCACCGCATGAGCCTGAAGGAAAAGCGAACCTGACAATCTGACCTTGTTTGGTGGTCAGAGACGGTCCTTCATTGGCTACCGTCTTCACCAGAAGTCAAACGTACTTCTTCTGATCTCTAGCCCATTACTGTTCTATATCGGTGGCCATTTGTGGAGAAGGTGTTTCCTGGAGTCCTGAGCTGGGATTGGTCCAAGTGGTCTCAGTTCTTTTGAAAGTGGACAGTCTCACACAGCCTTTTCTGTAAAAAATAAAATAAAAAAGTGATAAAGAACCGTGGAGAACAAAAAGATAATTATATTAATGCTGGCTGCAGTTAAGCAGTTTTTAGATGGTATTCAGATAAGAGTGAGGATTAGCATACCTGCTGGACTGCAGAGAGGACGGTAATACCTGTCTTCAGTGGTCATTTCACATCAGGATAATATTATTTCTCCATGGCTGCTACCAACCTACATTGCCAAAAAATACACTTTAAAGTCTCTTAGCACAACACTAAGGCCTTGTTTACACAGAGCCACTCTTTTGTGAAACGGTTACATTTTGTGTTGCAATCAAGCTGCTTCTTTTGCATGTTTCCTGTTATCGGAGTCTCACCGTCAAATGGAGTGAAACTTTTAGGAAACACCCTCTGTGTGTGAAATTAACATGCGTAGAATGCATGGGCAGATGACCACAAGTGCTAAGTTGTGCTATTTAACCTGTTCAGATTAACACAACATCTGATAAGGTATTTATATGTGTTACATGACCACATGTTTCAGAGATGGGTTACTTTTTTGTCTAAATGAGCTAGAAGCTAGGTGAAAGCTAAGGGTCCAAAGCGCATGTTCATTTCAAAAACATGCTAAGATCACAGTGCCATCTAGTGGCCTGACCTGGCATACAGTGGATTCAAAGTGTCTTTACGATCGCGTCTTAACATGGAACACTACTGCAATCAATATCCAAAAATACCGACAGTTTCCAGACAACCGTCCCATGTAAACGTTGCCTAAAATGCAGAATCAGTTTTGGCTCTGGATCAGTTCACATTTTTGCTGATTTGTACCCTCGTTTCCAACTCATTTGTCACAAAAAAAGAACTATCTAGATCAGAACATGGCAAAAGTGCAAAATGACTAGCACCTTTTAATTCAACCAAAGGACATTTAACTGTTTGATCTGTTTGAACTGTTTTAACAGATACAAGCTCAAGAGCAGGCCACGTTTTGTGAAACAAATAAAGCATATCTAGATTGCCTGAAGCTCACCAGCTTCTTTCATAATATCAACTGATATCAACTACAAAATTAGTCGGTTTATTCGTGCAAGAGAGATTATAGTTTTGCTACTTTGGTGACGCAGAAAGATTACTGCGCTGATGTCCATGAAAAAAAGTTTTATTTTATCATAGACATCTGTTCACTTTGGTTAACAGACTTGCCAGATGGCTTTTATCCAACTGAACTGATTTGAAGAGAATTTATACAACATGCTCTATGACACCATGTTCTGTGATTATACGGTTGCATTGCCAATTTGTTTTATTTCATTCTGACAAACTATGAAAATAAAATTTGTTTTACACATTATCCAAGTTTGAAATGATTATTTCTTGTTGTTTCAGAGTACACAATGGGAAAAAAAAATTCAAAATTGAATTTTAGTGATGACTTTAAGTCCAATATTATTTAGATAAATACAGTTTGGGACCAGGATAAAATTTTGATCAATTTGAGAATACTCTCTCTCACAATCTGTATTTATGTACAATATTTTTTCTTTTTGTTTTTGCTTTTTTAGCAAATATTACAGATTTAAAGATTGAACTCATTTTGAACTACACTTAATTTCTGCCTAAATTCTCTTGTTGTCCTCAAACTACACAGCTTTGTTCACAGCAACAATGTCTTTTTAGTTGCAAAATACACTGCATAGCTTCTAATGTGGGGTTAAATTTACATGATGGCCAAGATTTTTGAAGCACTTTTGTAACATAGCTAAGTTTTCATAAGTTTACAATATATATGGTAGTTACATTTTTCTTAAGATATAGCTTTTCTTATAAGTCTGTTATTTAATACAAGCAGCATAGAAAATAAGTATCTGTTCCACTTCAGTGTGAAATAATTGAAATAATGTCTCAATCAGCTCCCTCATCAATAGCCCTCTTAGTCTCTGATTTAAAATTTATTACCCTGGTAATTAGACAAATGTGCTAATGAATCAATTAGACAGTCACACATGGGAAGCCGACTGGTTTCATGTTGACCGAAAAGGCAAAAAAGAAAGCGAGAGATATAGAGACGGAATAAAATCAAGATAGGCTTCCAATTTGGTGCGTATCATCCTGATGAGCTCCGGGTATTTATTATCCCATCACACTGCAGCACGCTGACAGCTCCCCATTAGTTATTGCCCCATTGTTAGGAGCCTTACATGGTGCTAATTAGAAATTCACTGTTGACTTCCATCACAAAGACGGGATTGTCTGTTTTTGCTCTTTCATTATTCCTCATAATGAAAAGTTTTCTCCGAGTTTGAGGCTCACAACAACATTGCGAGTCTCTTTGTGACTAAGACCTTAATTCATTGAGTCCCATGTGTTTTCATTAGTACTGTAATCAACTTTCATCAGCGTAACATATTCCATACTCTCTCATGCTTAGAGCAGTACACTCAATATAAAGGTGTTGAGTCCTGTGGATGATGACTGCACCTCTAACCTCTTCAACTCGCTTTCAGAGGTCTGCTTCAGCTTTGCTACGCATTGCTTCCATCTGTC
>CAEFZY010047368.1:0-46895 GCA_903066815.1 Brachyrhaphis roseni | reverse complement strand
TTTTTTTAATGACAGTAGGACTTTAAAGTTTCAAGTGTCTAGGGGGTAGGAGTCTATAAGTTTTCACTTCTTCCTACCCCTTTTTGAGCATGATATCTTAACTGAAACAAAAAAATATATATATATCTGTATTTTCTCTGTTTTTGTGTTCTTCTTTTTTGTGCACTTCTTGCTGTTGTGTACTATTTTATTTTACATATGTATCATGTTCAAAATAAATCTAATCTAATCTAAATTTCTTATTTAATGGAAACAGTGCAATTGCAAAATTGTTTTCTTTCCAACATTAGTGGAATATAGACAAATATTTGCTCATATTTGTAATGGAAATGCAGCTACTGTCAAGTTAAATAAGTAGCACTCCTTGCTAGCAAACTGCATTTCTTTCAAATATTCTAGTTATTTAGATGTTCTGAGAGTAATTTGGATTTCTGTTACACAGAATAATCCGTGAATACTGAACATTGACAGTCAGGAGTTCACTCTGTGTGTGTTTGGTGAAACTAAGTTGATGTTTTTAAAGTTCAGCCTTTCAGTCATTGTTCTCTGTTCTTTGAGAGCGGCAGGTAACCGGCGGTACGTTGGGCTTCGGGTCCGCTCCCCGCCTGGGGCCAGGCGGCCGCTGAGCGTCAGACAGATTGTTTCAATCTGCTAGAGTGATTCTCAGTGTTTGCCGTTCTGCTCGGCCTCTCCCAGCCGGTCTGACACACTTCCACCTGCAGCTCTGCTGGACCCACTCGGCCGGCAGCTTCCTGCCCTCCACTCCCCTCACAGAAGAGCTTTTATCACAAATATCACAACTAAGGTTAACAAAGCCACTAAACAAACCTCTCTGCATCTTTTTACTAACCTGATGCCAGAAAACTTCAAAATTTTAGTTTTCAAATTGAGTAATTTGTGTAGCTTCTAAGTACGTTAATATTTTTCTTTTTTGGTCCGTCTGAAAACAGAGTCTGAGTTTATCGGTTTGTAGTTCATAAGTTTTTTTTTTACTTCTTTCTACTTCTTTTCGAACATATTAAAATCACTTGTTTATGTCTGTTACTTTATTCTGCTATCATGTCCGAAATACAAAAACACTAAAAAGTATCAGTCAAGACTATCTGAATTTCCTTCATGTGTTTCTTTTGGAAATGGTGCAACATAGTACATTTCTTCTAGTTATTTAAATAACATTTGAAGAACATTTCCTTCAAAATCTACATTCTTGCTGTTTAAGATTGCTAAAAAAAAACTTGATGTTTTTTGATCATGAAAACTTGTAAATGTGGAATTTTGGGCTGATACGATACTAGTATTGTTTTTACGAATCGTAATCAATATGTACTTGTATTGTATAAATATTTTCCAACCTCCTCAACAAACAGCAACAATTTGGAATCAATAAATATGATAACCGAGGTTTGTAGGCGGATCAGAGTTCGATTAGCATGGATGCCTCCGCAAACGAACCGGACTTTCTACACAAACGGACTGGAGTTGGACACAAAGTTGCATCATACTGGAGTTTGTTGCTTCACCAAAGAGTCTCAATCACTTTTTATTGAAACTTTTCACTTATTTCTCCTGCATTATTACCCGTTGCATCAGAAAACTGAAACTTCCTAATAGTATGGGTTGATGTCTCCTTTAAAGGGTTAGCAGCGCCGGACGGGTCCATTCCCTTCTTCTGGCTCCGGCTTGATGGGGCCTGGGGGCCTTAGAAAAAGATGAAATGTGGCCAGTCAGGGCACCGAGTCGTGTCGCATAAAAAGGAGAGCGCGGTCGGCCGGGGAGGCTGCAGGTGTCTGAAGCTCAGTGAGAGTGAAGTTGACAGATGGGCGACTCATTGTGAAATGAAGAGGGTGTGGAGCGAGATAATTACACAGAAAGGATCCTTCAAAACTGATTTGTGGGGTTTGCTTGTATGTCGGCAAGATGGAGACACACACTTCCAGGTCTGCTGTTTTTATTTTAGGACGGAGGGGAGCGATATTTACTGCAGACATAAAATCCAAAACATTGACAGGGTTATGATGTTACAGCAGGCCGGATCATTTACAGCCAGAAAGAAACACAAGTTTTAATACATGGATCACATCTGTCACCTGGACAGAGAGAGGGAGTTTAATACTTTCCTCTTTGGTCTCTTCATTGTAAATTTATTTTTTCAACCAAGATTTCTGTATGAGTTTTTTTTTCAAAGAAGAAGAAACTTCTTTAGAAAGTCATGCACCTCCTATATGCCCAGTGTACAACATATTGATCACCAAACTAGGTTTACAAAATGTGTTTTACTGTATTTCTGTCTGAATCTCACTGATCAACCAGGAGAAAACGGCAGATTTTCTCAAAATGTTTCATATTTACTTGCTGAAAAGGTTTTTTATCTCACTAACCAGATAAATGTCAAAAGGAACAAGAGGAGCTAATTATGAGTGAGTGGGTGCAGCTGGGCGGGGACCAAGATGGCCGACTGAGGATGAAGCAAAGAGGAAGAGGAAGAGGGACAGAAACCTAAACCTAAGGTATAAACACTAATCTAGACAAATTCAAACCACAAATAATTATTCTGACGATTAATAGACAAAAAAAACCTGGTAAATTCCGCTGATTTTTTATTTAACCACTTTTTAAAACAATAGAAATATAATTTTTATATAAGAAAATAAATATTGTATTTCTTAACAGCTTTAGTGAAAACTTGATCATTTGTAGCAAAGGACAGATAGAAAAAATGTGTGAAAATCTGGACTTACTACAAAAACAGTGTAGTGTGGATTCTTTCATTAATATTTAAAGGTGATTTTTTTATATAGATTTCTTAAATTATGAACCAGATTACAACTAAAACTGTATTACTGATTTAGCTGTAATCTGGGTGGAAAATATTAACAGAAATGTAAAATTTGTATATTTTTTGTACAGTTTTGACTTTAATTACTGCTTTGATTATGTTGTCATTTCAACAAATGTTTTTTTTTGAGTCTGTATGCTCCAGTTAACGATTAATCAATCACTAAATTAGTTGATGATTGTTTCAATAAATCATTTAATCACGATTAATCGTTTCCAGTTTCTCTCTGTTTCTGCTTACTGTTTATATAAAGCTCATTTCTTTTCCACCTTTTCTGGTTTATCTCTTATTCACCTTCTCAGCTGCATCCACTCACCTATAATTAGCTCTTCTGGTTCTTTTGGTCCAAATTTCCGTCTGCGTTTTGGTCAAATGCTTCAGGACACGTTTCGGTTTTCAAAAGTGGCTACTTCAGTTTGTTCAGAGTTTCATTTGAGGAAAACTCCTCATTTCCTGCGTCTAACACCCAGAATTTCCTCGCTTTACCGTGATGCCACCTTCGCCTCATATCAGCACTCTGGCCATGATCGGTTGAGCTGGAAGTGGAAAACAGCCGCGATAAAATCAGCAGAGAAGCCATGAAAAGTGCCAGACGCAGCAGTCCTGTCAAACATGATTCTGCGTCTTGATGCTGGAGTACATGTGCTGCAGATTGTGTATCTAATAAAGAGACAGCATTTAGCTCAGCGGGCTGCCGCGCGCTCTGACTGAACCATTAAATGGGTGGAATATTATTTCTGTCACAGGTGCAGCAAAGTCTGAAGAAATGAAGTATGAAACCCTGATGGCTAATGTCGCCGCGCTCCTCCCGCCTCCCTCTCTGTGACTCATGCGTATCGGCAGCCATCTTTCTCGTCTCCGGGGTGGGAGGACAGACGCAGCCTGGAGTTGACAGTACAATAACTGTCACAAAGCTTTTTCCAATTTACTGCCTGATTTATTAAATCAAGTTGTGCAAATCAAGTCAGTCGCAATGTGGCAATTATCTGAGAGTCACTCAAGAGCACATGTTTACCAGCTGACAGATGTATGGCAAGGTGTTGCGTGTGTGTGTGTGTGTGTGTGTGTGTTCTCTCCCTCGGATGGGAGACGTAATTAGAGCCAATTCAAGGATGTTTTCTGTCTAGATAAAAAATCACTTAGGAGCCAAACCTGAACATAATTGTTTTGAAAACTAGCTGGGATCTTTCCGTCTCCCACGGCAACCCCGACATGCCCGCCATCGACATTTCGGTTGCAGCAGCGAACGGCGGCTGTCGGAGACGCAGCGGTTAAATTGTGTGGAATGGCTCGCCGTTAACAACAAAACACCCTTCCTCCTCTCAAACTACTGTTTTTTCTTCTTCTTTCTCTCTTTTCAGGAGCAATTTGCTGTTCACGGTTCCTGGTCTTTTGCAGAACCCCTGTGGTCTCTAACTGCTTCACTCCTGCAGCAACATCCAGCATCAAGGTCAGAGGTTCACACCAACCTCACGTCACTCTCACATCTCTCCACCAACAGCCAAATAATGTAAAGTTAAATCTAATGTCATTAACATAAGAGAACTGAGAGGATTGACGTCAACAAACTAAATACGTTTAGCCCATAAATGTCTGCATGGGTTCTACCAAAATCTATGCACCGTTTCTAAATCAAAGTTTCTAAAGAAGATCGAGTTTGTTAACTAGAATCAGATTAAATCAGTCAGTATTTGAAAACTGTGATGTTTCTCTCTAGCGCTAAGCTAGTATGTTTGTTGTGGCTGTATTTACCCAGAATGCCCTGCTCTGTAGTCCACTTCCTGCTTTTGGAGAATCTCCAGAAGCAGAGACTGTGATGTGTTAAAAAAGTTTTATAAAACACTCTGATTTCAATATGGTTGAAAAAAAAAATCCACCTCATGCTAGTGCAAAATTTTTATTCAAAAATCAGCCTTTTTTTTTTTTTTTTTAATTGTGTTTTCATTGAGCAAATTTATTTTTACAATTCCAATTGACATAATTTTATTGGGTGAACACATTCATTTATTTCTGCACAAACTGTTTATGTACAGGAAAAGAATGTCATTTAGTCCTAAATTACATTATTTTGAAACTGTTTAATGCTAAAACAAGAAAACCAAACTTTGAAGTACCAGAGTGTAGTTAATGCAGATGACATAAATATGTGAAAACTGTTTTAATGTTTTCTAAATATGATGTAAGTTTCCGTCTCCGTGTCGGTAGCGATGCTTTCGGCCTCCACACATTAATACGTCCAGAAGCTGCTGACAGATGACGAGTAAAGCAGCCGGGAAACAGAGGCCAAACATGCTGGATGTGACTGTGTGATTTGTCAAAACAAATAATTAAAATGTCAGACTTCTCTTTTTTCCCTCATCTGTCCGACTTGTGTTGTTCTGCATCAATTGAAAAACATCTTTAATGTAACAAAACGCAACGGCAGCCGCTTAATATTCACTGAGCGTTCTGCATATCAGCGCCGTTAGAAACGCTGGGCACCTACAAGCTCACAGCAGCGATTCTGTCTTGTACTTTAATTCCTCGGTGACGGATGGAGCTGTCAGCCGCAGCTGAAGAAGTACCTTTATGGAAAATTGCCTCAAAAAAACCAAAAGTCTGATTTAAAGCCCTGCTGCCTGTAAACTGCTTTAACAAAGTTACATAAAGGAGACGCAGTATTAAATCTTTGTTTGGCCTCCAGGGGTAACAAAATATTCCTCTGTTGGTTTTGGTCCCAAAAAGATATTAAGAGAACTGATGGAAGAGAACAAAGCCCACAAATCAGGTCAGCAGGAGAAGATGGTTGTTTTTAAAGCTGGATTTTTCACAGTGTAGTCGGAGTTTCACATTATTCAGAGTTTTATCTAAAGTTTGGAGAAGAATAAGTAGATTTTAAAGTAATTAATCTGTTGTTTTATCTGGTTATTTTGGTTAAAAAGTTGGATTATGTGGCAGTTCAGTGATAAAACAAAGGAACTAGACATTTTCTTAAATTCTAAGATGAAAAGTTAAACATAAAAAAAACATACAAATAATAAATAGTTTGAATAATCTTTTCAAGCCCAATTTTTGACAGCAGATTTCTTGGATTTAATTTGTTTTTCAGATGATAAAAGTCTGTCCCTTAAGAAACATTGATTAATTAATAAAAACTGTTAAGATCTGTTGGTGTTGGGACTTTAATTGGAGCCATTTTGTGAAAAATCGGCTCTAAAAGCAAAACCTGTCCTGTTAACTTTCATTCTCCTTGTTTAAATATTAAAATCATTTTGCAGTTTGTTTAATTTTCTCTGTGGTCAGACCTGGAATTGATCATTATCTCCCACTGGCTGACAGGCTGATTGCACCGCAACGTGTGGTTTGTGGGAAAATGGATTTGTGACATTAAAACTTATTTCATTCATTCTGAAAGCTTTAGTTACGTATCATTTTTATATATTTTATTATTAATATTTCTCTTTCTTCCTCTACAATATCAACAGAAACACTCAGTGCTACGAATACCTAAAGGTGTGCATTTTTTGCATGTTGTTTCTGCATATGTTCATCTTTATTTGATTTATTTATAAGATCAAAGAACATAAAAAGACTTATTACAAGCTATCAGAAATACTATGTTGCAGTTGTTGCAGCTCATCCATTTATTAGGTTTATTACTTTTTCACTCAGCGCCATGAGAGTTTGGACTATTTTCAAAAAAAGAAAAGTTTTGCACTTATTTTATGATTTCTGGAGACATATTTCAGTTTAATTAAATGTTAGCCAGACATTTAATTTATTGAAACAAATTTGGACGTTTTCACAGTTTCTTCTTGGGTTCCAACAAACAACCCAGAGTTTAAAGAGTCTCTAGAAGAACGAAGGATGATGAGAACGGAGAGAGAGAGCAACACAGAACGATTTATCCAACTGGACTTCAGGTTCGTCCTTGGGAACTGCCAGCATCTGAAATGAAGGTGCCACAGAAACTGAATGAGGAGCCGGAGGGTCCAACCGCCCAAGGACGTCCATTAGTCTTAGGACGAACAGAACCAGCTGGATCGCTTCTTCCAATCCCTCATCTTTCACTTTCAACTAAAGCGCTGCAGTTAGACAGCCGAGGGGAGATGAACACGGAGAGGAATCAGGACGGATCCCACCAGAACCAGTGGGAACACCACGGGTCAAGGTCGGGAACAACAAAAAGCAAAGACAGAAACATTGAGATGTAGAGTATAAAATAAAGATGTGATGCAGGGATGGAACTAGTTTCCATGGGTTTGTTGGTCCAGCAAGACTGGAAAACAAGGACTGGACTCCAAACTGGTAAAAACTGCAGCAAAAGACGTACAATTAACGAAACAAATGAAAAATGCTGCAACCACAGGAAATGGAAGCAACAAATAACAAAAACTGAATAAAACGAGCTGCAAACTAAATCCACATAACAGAAGTCCTCCAGGCCACCAGGGGGCGTCTGGAGCAGGGAATATTGCCGACAACAACAGTCTCATGTTTATAAGATTGTAAAACACACGAAGTATAACGCACTGTTTCTTTCTTCTGGACATCCCGTCTTTACTGAGAGTCTGGTCCAAACTGGGACATTATAATTAACTAAAACCAACAAAATGACAAAAACTGACATTGAAAACCATTTTCCTTTGCTGAAATAAATAAAAACAGCAAGTATTGGGGAAACTGTAACCCACTGGGACTATGTCTGCAATATCTTTTGTTTTCATGTTTATGGATATTTATTAGCCTTTTGAACTGATGTGGAAAAAAAGATTTATTTTCCCCACAGAAGCTGTTTACATCAGCTGTTTGCAACAGCGGCACTTATGCTGGTCCGCAAAACAGCGACAGCAAAATATGGGGTAAAACACCAGACAGTTGGTTGTTCAGCAATCATTTAATATTTTTTTCTAAATTGTATCTTCTGTTGAATATTCATTACCAAATTGTTGTGCACATAATCACAATACGCAGTACAAAAATTATTTAAAGTATGAGAAAACTAAAACTGATAGAAACTTGTAAACACTTTAAGAACGACTTGAAGCTAACTGAACTAGACAAGCAAATGGTCACAACAAACTAAAACTAAACTGTAATGAAAAACCCAAAACTTTTATAACTTTGGTCAGAGATGATTTGCTGATCGACTCCCCCTGGTGGCCTGGAGGACTTCTGCTCCTGTTTTCTATTTGTAGCATTTTGTCATTTTCTTCCTCGAGCTTCTGACAGGAAACCCAAAAGGTTAGGGCCAAGTCATACCGCTTAAAAGACGGTTTCCTGATTCTGACCAAATGTTTGTAAACACCGAAAGCTACAAAAATAAAATTCTAGCAAACAAAACTACTTTTGGTAATTCTAACCGACGTAAAACAAAAAACGTTTGATCAGATTTCACTTCAGACAGTGAGAGAAAAAGTCTTTTATTCATGTGAATATCTGGTTTCAACTGTACCTAAAGTTTCTGCAGATTCTGCTTACCTCTTACAGAACTACTCCTTTAGTTATCACCAGATCACCATGGTTCTGTAGCTCTGAATTATAAACGCATATTTGAAGAAAAGTCATTAGGAGGGAAGCCATGATTACAAAGGTAATTGCTTTTCTAGCAGTCATTACCAGAGCAATGCTGATTCACATCTGAACAATGCTGAGTGAATTTGCATTAAGGCGACTAATGAGCAGACATTTTCCTTAAAAACGGCTCCCGAAGGTGCCATGGAAACGGCACAAACAACACATTCAGCGCCAGGAAAACGGGCCTTTTAAGAGCTGATTGGGTGGAAACCCGACGACTCAGCAAACCATATGAATGGGAAACATTCTCACCGTTATTGGAGCGACGGCCGAGTTCACGCACAGAAAACATCAGTAAAGTGTTTCTGCTACGGAAGGCAAAAACTGCAAACACAAAAAACTGAAAGCGTCACCGTTTCAGCACCACGCAGCGCGACAGCAGCAGGACAGCGCCAGCAAAGAGAGTTTCATGTAATTATTGATCATTTATTAAATATTAGAAATTATACTTTTTGAAATTCTATCAAGAACTAACAAGAATTGTTTACTTTTTAAATGTTTTATGTGTAGTGGGAGAGACAGAGGAGATCCGTCCGTCCGTCCGTCCATCCATCCACGTTCTGCATGTTTTACATTTAACCACTTAAGATTATTTTTACACAAAACTAGAAATGCATAAAAATGCAAATAAATAATTCAATTCCTTTTTAAGAAAATGTTTTATTTTAAAAAAGGAATTGACATCATTGCTGCAGTGAACAGTTAGCAGAGAAGCTAAAAACATCAACAGTTTGTGTAGAACAGATGTATGAAGTAAGAAGGTTTTTATTTTAAATCTACATTTTTTATACACTTTTGATGTAATTACTGCTATAGTTATGTTCTTTCACTAAACATCCTTTACTGTATCCTTCAGTTCATCACGGTTTGGATCCTTCAGTCGTTCTAAACATGATTTTCTGTTTGAACTTTGACCTTTAGCATCATAGCTGAGGCCTGTAGGGTTTTTAATAAACTATAATAGCTGTTTCTAATCCAGGTTGGTTTTTATTTTGTGTCGTTTCTCCAGGTTGGATGTGAATGAAAGCTTCCCTCTCAGACTGAGCCCATTACGCTGCTGTCTGATTGCGGCGCATCAGTCAAACTGCACAGCTGCATCAACCCCCCCCGTCGCAGCGCGCCGCATGCTGGGGCCCCGGCTCCTCCACGCTCCCTCACAATATGGCCGCCTGGTGTGCGCCGCACTCACACACATCAATTAGAGAGAAGGTTACCTTGCTCTGCTGCTGTCTGGCTCCAACATCGCACAACAACTCTCTGGTTTCCAACAGGTCACCTTCTCACTTTCTGGCTCCTGTTTGAATCAACAAAACCTGAAAATCCTTTATTTATTTGTGGCGTAAATCGGATTTCGCCTCTGGTTTTCCACCATAATTAGCTGGTTGCTATCAAGTTTTCTTTGGCAGAGCGTTTGTGTTTATGCCAGTGGATATTTACCGGAGCAGTGGAGGTTAAAATCTCAAGACCCTCCGCTTTGTTATTCATCAGATTACGCTTCATGGCAAGACCGCAAGCAACTGGTGAACCGGCATCCCAGCAGGAGCAGGAGAGGAGCAGGAGAGGAGCAAGAAAGGAGCAGCAGAGGAGCTGCAGAGGAGCAGGAAAGGAGCAGCAGAGGAGCTGCAGAGGAGCTGCAGAGGAGCAGGAGAGGAGCAGCAGAGGAGCAGGAGAGGAGCAGCAGAGGAGCTGCAGAGGAGCAGCAGAGGAGCAGCAGAGGAGCAGGAAAGGAGCAGGAAAGGAGCAGCAGAGGAGCAGCAGAGGAGCAGGAAAGGAGCAGCAGAGGAGCAGCAGAGGAGCAGGAGAGGAGCAGGAAAGGAGCTACAGAGGAGCTGCAGAGGAGCAGCAGAGGAGCAGGAGAGGAGCAGGAAAGGAGCAGCAGAGGAGCAGCAGAGGAGCAGGAGAGGAGCAGGAAAGGAGCAGCAGAGGAGCAGCAGAGGAACAGGAGAGGAGCAGCAGAGGAGCAGGAGAGGAGCAGCAGAGGAGCTGGAAAGGAGCAGCAGAGGAGCAGGAAAGGAGCAGGAGAGGAGCAGCAGAGGAGCAGCAGAGGAGCAGCAGAGGAGCAGCAGAGGAGCAGGAAAGGAGCAGGAAAGGAGCAGCAGAGGAGCAGCAGAGGAGCAGGAAAGGAGCAGCAGAGGAGCAGCAGAGGAGCAGCAGAGGAGCTGGAGAGGAGCAGCAGAGGAGCAGCAGAGGAGCAGCAGAGGAGCTGTGTGCGTCGTGGTTGCAGGGGATTCGTTTGTGCCTGAACCTTGAGCCGCTTTCTAAAACGTTTGGGACAAATGATAGGAACGTCTGGAGCTGAATGTCAGCAGCTGGAGAGCAAAAATGAGAAATGAGTTTTCCATAAGTGTTAAATGATGTTTGCATGTTTATGGTATCTGTGTTCAGCTGTAAGGTAATGAGGCGATAATTAAGGATAATTTCTTACAAACAGCTTCGTTTCATTCACTCGCTGGTTAAGTTTGAGTTTTCTGCGGTTTTTCTCTAAAGTTGAACCATTTTCTTCTCCAGGCTTCATAAGTTAACAGAACAAAGAAAGAAGCGTCATTTAATTTGTTTAATAATGTAATTTATTAAAAAGCTTTTTGAAAAGTGTTTGCTGACGTTGACCTAAAGCTAAAGGCTGTTTGTGATGCAAGAAAACCTCATAGTTACTTCAAACATTTACATCTTTATTACATTTTTCACTTGTCGTAACTTTATAACCTGCACAGTGCATGCCGAGTTAGTAACGCGGGTCGGTAACTCCAGCCTGTAGCAAAACATAAGAGGTCAAGGTCATGAAGGTCAGCAAAAACAACACGAGATACCAGTTTAAACAAACTTATTTACTATATTAGCTGGAGCTAACAGTGTTAGCTGGAACTAACAGTGTTAGCCAGTGCTAATATATGGAGCTAATGCATAATCCACACAAATAAGAAAACAAATTTATGTTTATAGTTGCAATGAAGAATCTTTAAGAGTTTGTAACAAACTGTTCTAATATATTTGTTTCTACATCTGAGATCAAATCTATAGCTACAAATATCCTTGGATCCTTTTAGCGTCTCTGAACATAAAATGTTTCTAAATACGAAGTTATGCTAAAAGTTTGTTTTACATTTAACATTCCAGACACAGATTAAAAAAGAATATTTAAAACTACGTGGTATTAATGTGATGCAGGAGATGAAGAAGAGAAATTTCCTACATGTAATAAAGAGGATTTGAAAAATATTCAAGAAAAGCCGCAGATCAACAACCGAAACAAAGGAAGCAGAAAGTGAGAAAAGAAGAAGCCGATGACAGCAGAGGACTGTGGGGCGAAGAGCGGCGTCACGGCGGGGTCAGGCGGGGTCGCCGCGCCGGGCCGAGACACAGGAAGCGGGACAGGAAAGGACGAGAGCGGACACATCTGCAGCCGGCCGCGTGGGGCCGGCGCCGCGTGGAGGCGCTTGTCAGAGCAGCCATTTCTGTGGAAAGGGGCAAAGGTAGCGCCACAGGTAGCAGGTAGCGACAGCTGGAGAGGAGAAAACAAAAACGGAGGAGAACAAGAGAGACAACGCATGCTAAAAACCAAACGGAGCCGGAAAACTGCAGCTTCCAACAAAGGCAGGGAGAAAACAAACTTTCCCTCCTCAGTGAGAGGAGTGGTAAATGAGACAAAGTGACTGCAGGAGATTCACAGGCAAACAAAGGCGGCGCAGCAGCAGGAGCTTCGGGAAACGCTGCTGGAAAAACGCCCACAGCAAACAGGAAGGAAGAGCTGCAGCTGATGCTTCCTACACTGCAAAAACAACCAATTTACCAAGGAGCTGTCTCATGTAGCACAAATATCTTAATTCACCTGAAATTAGATAAAATGAACTAACAAGTAACTTTTCAGCTTGTTTTATGTCAGTAATCCCTTAATATTGATTTAAAACGTTTTGGTTAGCTGGTCTTTAATCATACACTGTAAAAATCCAAAAAGTTCTTTGTCTAGTTTATAGCGCGAATATGTTTGTACACTTGAAATAAGACAAAACTGACTTAAAAATAACCTTTCAGCAAAATATAGGAGATAATTTTAAGTGAATAAATTATTTCAGTTATAACAGAAAGTTTTGTTAAGTAAAATAATCTGACAGATTAACAAGCATTACTTCATAAATATGAAAGAATTAAAACAAGCTCCTGTTTCCTGCTGAAAAGTTCACTTTAGGTTAGTTTTGACTCATTTTAAATGTACAAAGATATAAGATTACACTACAAACTAATCTCAAAGTATTTGTTAAAATTGTGTGTTTTTGCAGTGAAGCAAGACATTTTTTCCATGTCACGTTAAAAACACCAAATCTTACCAAGCATGTTGTCTAGTTTGTATTGCAATAAGAACAAAGCGACTGACAGGTCAGGTGGTTTCATTGGCAGATCATAATGAGTATCTTGTAATAAATGAAGTTTGTGGTTCTGTGAAGGTCCAGGTGCGAACCCGAGGCAGGAAGCTTTGGGTTACAGACGTTCACTTCCTGTCGCTGCTTCCAGGTCACCTGAGTTCATTTAGAGTTCATTGGTGTTTGCAGACTTGGTTCCTCTGCTGCCTTCAGCTGCATGTCGTTCTGCCTCCGGAGGCAAAGAGGAGGAATGACGCCCACAGGGCAAATAAATACATATTTAAAAATAAAACTCAACAGAATCTCAACGTTACACTGATTGAATTTCAACGATATAAACCTTGTTTTTTCTTTTTCTCTCTTTCTATCATAAACTGGATGATAAAAGTTTTCAGTCTGGTGTTTTTTTGAAGGACAGTTTTGTTTACAGTTTTATAAATAAATAAATTCAGGCGGTTATTTGTTTCTGTTTTGTTTATTTGTTTTGGATATATAAAATGTCTTCCAGTGTTAAATGTTCATTAGAATTTAAAGTTTATCTGTGAGAATGTCTTCTTCCATTATGCTACTTGAAATGGTATCAAAACAACAATATAATAAGTTTTCATGACAGACTTACTAATATCTAAAATATCTGATAGAAAATGCAGCTTGGGAAGATTAAATTGCTAATACTCCTGGACACGCTATTGGCTGGTCAGGGAATTTTCCTTGGTTCTGATTGGCTGAGATCTGGAGATAAGGAAGAGCAGCTAGATGTTAGCTTCTGTGCTAAAATGGCTCCTGTTGGGTGTATTCATGCACATAATGGTATATTTGATGTGTGATCCATTAAAATAGCTCATTTTAAGTGTTTTATATTGGATTTCAGCTTTTGGTTGGTGGTTTTGGTCCCTATTACCATGATAATATGTTGATATTCTTCTCTAAACAGGTTTGGATTTCTTTACTTTTTCAGACCAAACCTGATGTATAAAATCTCCATTTTAGTCTGGAATATAATTCCCTTTTCTGTGTTTTAGCTGCCACTGCGTTGAGAAAAGAGGATTGTGTTTAAAGGAAGGACTTTTGAAAAGCTGCCGTCCTAATTCTGCATTCAGATAATTTTTCTGTAACCAGATTTTGGCGTGGAAAGGCAGAGTGTGTGGGCTAAACCGTAGTCATGCTGGGAGCCTGAATATCACCCAGTGACTAACACACATGACAAATCCTGCTCTGTTCTACCAGCATATTAATGCAGCGCTTGTAGGTTTGTGCTGCTGTTCAATTACATTTTGATCTCTGGAAAGTTTCGGGACATGAATGGAGACATTTACATAAAAAATATTAACATATATCTAGTTTACAAACACAACCGTTAGATTTGGATCTTCCAGTGAATTTGTGTTTATTATGGATCCAAATTCTCGTCTTAACGGGATTTTTGTCTCTTTCTCTTCTGTCATTGATTAAAGTGTATAAAAATGTATATGTATTAGCAAAAAAGCATTTTATGACCTTCAGTTGTTCCTAAACTCTGAACTGAGTCAAACAGAAAAGCTCATGTTTGTTCTGGTCGTGTCGGGTTCACACCAGGACCTGGAAATTGTTGCTCAATTTTCAAAACTGGTGAACATTGACCAGTTTTATAAAACCAGGTAGTTGTTGCCGTGATGATTTTCATCACAAAAAAATCATTTTTTATTGTTACACAAACATTAGATTAAAAAATCCCCCACCTTCTTCATATTTAACAAAATTAGCGTCAAAAGCAGCAAAAATGTTTTTTGCTGCAAAACTTTTCTGCTGTGATCATTTTAAAGATACTAATTAAAAAGTTTCCAGAGGTCATCAAAGGTCGTCATCTTCAAAGCAAAAGCAGCACAAACGTAGCTGAGTTGATTGACACGGATTTGGTTAGATGTGTGTAAAGTAGAGGCGCCGGTTGACGTTTTGACCTTTAACCTTTTATTAATATCTTCAAAGCAAACATTATTGCAGCAAAAATGTTCATTTGTGCCGCTATAATTTTAAAGATATTAATAAAAAAAGTTTCCAGAGCAAAAGCAGCACAATTTGAGTTGATCGACACAAATTTAGTCTAATTTGAAGAACAGACTAAATTTGACCTTTCATGACCTCTGGAAACCTTTTTAGTAATGTCTTCAAAATGACTGCAGCACAAACTGGTAAATATCTGGCGTTGGGCATCAGTTTCTTTTTGCTGTTACATGAAACCTGAACTGTCACAGAAGAAAATGGGTTTTATAAGTTTCAGCGGTTTTCCTTTAAAATCCCAAACACCTGAGTGTTTTTAATCATCTGCTGTTTCCTTTTGGTGACATCCCATCACCAGAGGGCTGAGCGTTTTCTGCCTCTCGTTAATAACATTTGAAGCTCTAATTAGCCAGATCTTTAAGGCACAAGGACACAAACGGAGGAGAATAACAATGATGAGGAGAAAATGGACAAATTAGCTGCTTTGCTGCAGCCAGAGAATCACATAAATGTCAATATTCGTCCTCAGTGGGTTGGAGAGCCTCATTACAGATGAGCATTCCCAGTTTCCATTGATATATGTGCAGAATCTGCATGGCAATGGGTCCCCAGTGTGGTGAAAACACCAGTAAAACAAATGACTGGGCTAACAAGAGCGGCGCACACAACAACTGAAGAGAGTTCAGGTACAGCAGCAGGAGAGCGAAGTGGAAAAATAAGAGACAGTTCTGTCAGCGCTTCCTGTTCGTACAGCAGAGGACTTTATATGAGGCGTCTCTGAGTTACATTAAATGTGGTGGAGAAACGACTAACATCGTTCACATCCCGCTTTAACCAACTCCAGTCCGTTTGTCTAGAAAGGCCGGTTGGTTTGGTGAGGTGTGAATGCTAACAGGACCAAAACAATCAAACTCTGGTCCAAACCTCGGTCTCGGTTCTGTGAACTTTGGTTTGTTTGAATTCAGATGTAAACACCAAGCGGATCTTACACCGCTCCAAGAGCAGGAAGTGGAGTACGGTGCGGGGCATTCTGGGGAAATACAAACAAAAGTGCTAGCCTAGCGCTAGCAGAAGAAATGGCTTCTGGGTTTTTACCAAAAACAAAAAATCCTACAGTGTTGTATTTCAGGAAGTGCCGTTTTCTTGATGCTTTAACTGTAGCAAATGTTGCGTCTGTTAAAAGTCTCCAAATCTTGTTTGAGTGGAAGATTTTTGACAGAAACTAGCAAACTGAAAGCTAATCCAGGACACGAAAATATGAATTTGTATTCAGTGAATTAGAATGATTGAAGAATATTTCTACCTCGCTGTACAGGTACTTTTTACTTTTGCTTGAGTCATTTTATTATGAAGTATCTCTACTGTTTTCTACTAATTTCAACATGTTTTAACCATGAAGACACCTGCAGGTTTTGTTAAAGTTTCAGTTTTATATGATTGATTTGGACATTTTTTTCTGTGTTTATGTTACTTATATAAATTATTATAAATTATTGTCATTTTCCAGTTAACTTTATATTTTGGTCCATCTAATGATGGAGTTCTTAAATATGAAATGTTTGGTTGTTTTATTGTCCCGTGTTGGGTCCAGTCTTTGGCTCGTCTGTGTTTACATGTCAACATGGCGGGAGCTGATTACCTCCATCACATCCCAGCAGAAACCTCTGCCTCTCATAGCTGCAGGTCAGCTGTTTCCCAGCTGTGAGAAAAGCGACAACAGCTTCTGAATTACCGTCTGAGAGAAACGATGAAGTGATTCTGCTTTAGCGGGTTTCAGACAAACAGCACCGGCGAAAATCAGCCTGAATGTTAAAATGCATCTGATTGATAATCAGAGACGTGTGTGATTAATGTTCATCAGAAGTTTGAGAGCGGCCATTGAATATTGCGTTGGCCTCCAGCGGCCCGCAGCGTCCAAACTGTCTGCAGACATCATGGAGGAAGGCCCGCATTGTGTGAAGGACAAAAGCGGCGTGTGCCACCGGTGGGAGATAGCCGTGATTTATGAGGGGCTGTCACTGTGGCGGCAGGTAAACACGCTGCGGAGGTCTGTCTGCCACTTCAGCGCCACAGTGAGTCTGCATGGGGGACTGGCAGCAACGGACAGCGCATTCATGAGCACACCGGCCAGCTAGCAGGATGAGTTTTCACTGATTTCACAAAAACACGTGACGTCACACGCACAAGATCCAAAGAACTGCTAGGGGACGATGACTTGCACTGGTTTTAGCTGCAAAGTTCTCAACATAAAGGAGCTAAATCTTAAACGTGCGTATGATAAATGAAAGAAAAAGGAACACAGTGCTTTGAAACTAAATGTTAAAACAACACCAACTAGATAAAGTCAGGAAAAAAGTTTTAAACAAAAAGCAAGAAAGAGGGAAGTAGTTCAGCTAATTATGCTAGCTTGACTATGACAATCTTAACATGTAGCTGTGCTGTGGAATTTGGTGTGTTTCAGTTCAGTTAAAAAATAAATAAATAAGGCGATGCAATACCACACATCAACTCAGATAGATCCAAGTTTACATTAGCTAATCAGCTACCACTGTGTTAGCTTAGCTAATAGCATCGGTAGCTAATCTACCACAGCGGTCACTTATTAATAATCGCAAAATAAACATAAAACTGTAACAGACTGAATGTTCTGTTCTTTGTGTGGGAAATATTTTATTGTCTTTTGGTGTTGAATCCTGAAACATATAGTGGCGTTGTTGCCAGTTGCTACGGCAACAACGCCACATGTAGCGCAGCCGACACAGAGAGAGAGAAAAAAGTGGTTTTGAGTTATTCTATGGTTTTTCTGCATTATTTTCTCTTTGTTGTGGGACTAAATGAATAGTAATAGCTACATCTCCAGATCACATTCATTTACCTTTTTAAAATAAATGGGAATAAATGTGTTTGTGGATTCCCAGCCATAGTTTCCTAGAAAATAAGTGTTTTTTTTAATCATCTTTATTGTTATTGCAAAATATTGCGATAAAGTTTAAAAGTTTACATTGCCCACCTTTAAACGTCCCAGAAGTCTGAATCTGAGGTCGATATTACACCAAATCTTGATGTTATGATGGATCTAAAGTTCGTCTGAGACATGCAGGACAGTGTTGCTGCAGGCCTTTTATTATAAAAATGGTGGGTTTGCAAATGAGCAGGGAGCAGAAATCACTTTTTATCTTGCGTTGAGTACACTGAGCATCCAGCAGCAGGATTCCCCTCATTAACTGCCGGTTTTAAATCAGGTTGTCAGACCAGAAAATGTGGTTCCTGAGGTGCCAGATCTGGCCTTTTCAGTGAGAAAGTTGAAAGAAAAACCCATTCTCACAAAAGTCGAAGCTGTAATTTCACAGGTTAAAGCGTGTATGCGTTTCGGATAGTAATAATGTGATAATGATGTAGTAACACCGTGTCTGTGCCAATTAGTGTCATTTATGTAAATTAATGTATATTCATTCTACTGATTCTGCTTTCAGCTCCTCAGATGTTTCAACCACAGAAAAGACAGAAGAAAAGAATCAGCCGTTACCTGGAAACTGGAAGTCCTTTAATAAAATCGTTCCCTGCTGCCAGTTGGTTAGGATAACCTGAAACGTTGAAATCTCATCGACGGAGTCGCGAGGAATTCTTCAAACCATTTCACTGAGATCTTTGCGGTGAGTTGTGTGATTGGACAAAAGATTTGGAAATGCGCTCAGACAGAAATGTTCAAAACAGTCCGCTTCCATTTAGTATCCGAAGGCAACGTTGTCCTGTTACCCAGAATGCCCTGCACTGTAGTCCACTTTATGATTTTGGCAACCGAGTCAGAGTTCAGTTCTAGCAAACTGAGACCGAGGTTTATAGGCGGAGCGGAGTTTGGTTAGCATTCACATCTCCCCAAACGAACTGGACTTTCTAGGCAAACAGACTTGGATTGAAGCGAACTAAACGTGACTGGTGAGAATGCAACCTTGGATTCAGGAGAAGGTCTGTGATTCATCCTGGCTTCTGGAGGGTTTCATTCTCTTGGGTTTACTGTTAATAGTTTTATCACGACAGACCAGTGAGGAAGGCTCAAAAATTAAATCAACTGAAAATACACTGAATCACTGCAGCAACATTGAAACTATCGGTCCGGGCCAAAGCTCCTAAAAACCAGAATTGTTATAATATAGTAAATATTTCCTTGTGAAGAAGTTGCATGAGTTCCACTTGTGTTTTCACAAAGATTTATTCAGCAGTGTTTCTGCCTCGTGGAAGTGATCGGGTCAACTGAACTCAATGGTTCGGACGGCTGAGCCAATACCTTTGGCACTGGAGCATATTTTGAGAAAAGGATTCCTATCTATAGGCAGAGAACTCTGTACAGCGACTGACAACTCCAAAACATTTGACAGCTGCATTATGGAGCCATCAGTCCCTTTAGAGGCCACTGCAGTGGGTTTGACTGCTGTGCCAGAGGAACCCGGCTCACCGTCGCTGTCTGCAGGAAGCTCAAATAAAACGCTGATAAGCAGCGAGGATGACGAGGAATCACAAAACTGACACAACTAGAGTAGAAAAGCAAAGCTGTCAACCACAGGGTGGGTAGTAACTAGTTACATTTACTCTAAAAATTCACTTTTTAATTTTACTTGAGTGAATTTATTGTGAAGTATTTCTGCTCTTACTTGATTTTCTACCAATTGAATGAAAAATAAACCAGAGACAGACACACACCTGCAGCTAATAAGTTTTAGATTGAAAGAAATGTTTCTTTTGCCTTATCTTGATTTTCTGTAATGACGAATTATTTCCATTTTGGTCTTTACAATACTTCCACATTCTGGTCCGTCTGATTATGTGAATATTAAATGATTTATTTAAATTCCTTTTATGGGTTATTTGCATTAAACTTGCTCAGATTTTAAACACTGTGATTCCTGCTCTGGGATAGATGTAGCTAAATAAAATAATAAGATCTTTGACAATTGTCCTGTTTAATTTGTTAAATTCATTAAAGTAATGTTTTAAAAATGAAACCAAAGCTGTAAGGTAGAATTTATTGTGTTACAGTAGAAAACTAACAAAAATGCTAACAATATGTTTTTTTCTCTGCCAAAATAGTGATTAAGGTCAATTTCCTGCCTAATGAAATGTAATTTCTGCCTAAAATGATTTTTGTTTCACTCAGTTGTATAGATAAGGTTGATGAATATGTAAAGTTAGAAAATGTGCTTCAATTCCCTTTCATGTAATTCAGTGTCAACAAAGGTCAGTTTCTTAGCATCTAATTTATAGTTATTTTAGATTTGTCATAAACTAGATTTAAAATATACGGGAAGTTGGACCTGAAAAATGTCCCTTATGTTTAAATCCAAAACTTGTTAAATAAGGACATCAATAGTGAATATTAGACACTTTTTCAATATAAACATCTATTTTATTTAGGAGAATTTAACTCAGTATTCTCAGTAGAGTTGAACGACTTTGTGTTAACAGGACAAATAACGCTGTTTGAGAAGAGTCTGTTCATGGTTAGTTATCTTAAAGAGCTGGAAATGCAGCGTTTATTTAAGTGTAATGACAGGAGAGACTATTATAAACTCCCACCATGGAGTTAGAGAGCAGCGAAAGTGTTTGTCTCCTTTCTTCAACCCACATGCAGCGCTATAAGCTCTGGCTTCTCCATGCATGAAAGGCTTAAAATCCAACTGATTGTTTGGGTTCTCACCACTGCAGTTTGCTCAACACCGCTATTGTTGCCTGTGAGGGGGAAGTGATCCGGGCTGAAAAGCTGTTCTCTTACTGGATTTAAAACAAAGCAGGAAGAAAAAAGTGTGAATGTTTCTCTGAAACAAAGAGGATTTTATTCTGGAAAGAGCAACGAAGGTCATTATGATTGTGAAGCGAAGAAATACTGAAGGGAACTGAATAGAAACGGCTAAGATCTGCTTTTCTCTATGTACAATAACTTGAACGTCTATTTTAAATGTAACTATTTATTGAACTATTTATTATTGAAAACATAAATTTCACCAAGCTTGTTAATTCTGTAAATGTCAGTGTTAAATCTGATCACCATTAGTCTCCATGCTAGCTAACTTAGCATCTGATATTGCAACAGCATAACCTCACAATTTATTTTGAAGAATCGAACTTTTAATTTAAGCCAAAATGTCAAAAACTTGCAGCAAAGACATAGCAGCTGTAAAACCGAAACTGAGTCAAAGTCCGGTTAAAAAAAGAACAAAAAAAAAAACACTTTTTGAAGAGCAACCTGTAATAGCACATTATACCCTGTTGAGGGCGCTCTACTATGCTGTAAAACTTTGTGTCATTGACGCATGTTGGGTATCAACATGGTTGAATTTAGCGATTTAGCATTAGCTTTCATTAAATATCATGTTGGTGTAGCGCTTTAGCATTAGCAGAACTAATATTTATGATCAGTGTTTACAGTTAGCATGTGAACAAAATGGCTGCTGTCAGGATCGACCCGTATGAGAATCCAAACATGTCAGCTGATACGGACAAGCTGCCTCCGTTCTCACAGTGCGACATCGTAAACTACCTAGTGAACACGAAGAGTTCGTACGACATTGAATCCATACAGTCAATGTTTAAACACCTTTTTGAAGGCTGTACGAACTCTTTATGTGAATAACAAGGTTCTGGTGCCTGGCAGAGTAAATACATGTAGCAACAAACACGTAGGCTACATGTCCCTCTTAGCTAGCAGATAAAAGCTACATTAGCTAAGCTAATTTAGCTTGCTCGGCAGTAACTACTACAGTAAATATCATTGATATTCATCCTAGTATTCCTCTGTGATTATAGGACTCAAATTGTAATCCAGTGATATATTGTTTATAAGTTAGATTGGAACCAGGCGAGATCTCAGCTTGCTGTTTGTTTGTTGTTGTCATAGCAACTCCATAGCAACCGCCTGCCAGTCACAAAGTTCACTGAAGTGTGACGTCACATGCTAACCGTATTGTTCACACATGTAGTCTCATTTAATAACTCAGCTTCATAAAAGGCACTTGAATTAGACACACATTCTGAAAATGCAGCTATTTGAACAAAGAGTGGAGTTCTAATAAATAATAAAGTCAAACTACATATTTTATTTTTTGACATTTAAAAGTCATTTTAAAGTATTTCATAGAGCAGACAAACAGAAAGCGAAACCCTGAAAATACAGTTTTTATTTACTGACTTTAACAGCATTAATATCAACTGTATTCATATGCGTCCCTTCCAACAAATGAAAACATTTTGACCTAAAACGAGCGACTTGCTGGAATACCCAAATAGTTAGTAACCATGGCAACAGAGAAAGAGGGAGGAAGAGCCGGTCTGCATCAGCCAGCTTCTGCTGAAACAACAGCAGGCAGGGAGATAAGGAGCTGTTCATTAACATTCCTCCTCCCGTCGCCGGGGACCGGCCGCAGCGGCGGGCGGATCGGCGGGAAGAGGTGACTGACGCCGCGGGACGCGCTGCCGACGCTCCCGCGCGGCTCCGGCCTCGTTCAGCGGCGTCACCACGCTGGACGGGTTTTCAGGGTTTGTTCATTTGACCTCGGTAGATGGATGGATAACGAGTTAATTTGCGCACGACTCTTACTGAGGGCTAATTACGCAGCAGTTATCATCTGAAGTCACACACGCCGTAAAGCGGGATTTGTTTGTAATTAGAGCCAAGCTTTGCAAATGAGTGAAAGCGACTTTTTAATGATTGTACAAACACACAATGTTAATAGAATCCATTAGGATAATACATTAAAACAGGGGTGTACAAAGGCCCAAAAATGTCAAGTTGAAATTTTTATTCTTCTTTCAAGTAAAAGAAAGAAGAAACAATAATAAATAAACGATAAACACACAATTTTAATTAGATAAGTAAAGGGTGAGTAAGTTATTGTAGATTTTAAAAAGAATAAAAGTCTTTCAGGTTTTCAGAAAAAAAAAAACAATGAATCCTAAATTTACGATAGTTTTAGGGCCATACTGAGGAAAATATTAAAAATGAAATCACCAGAATACAGTCGTAGCTTCACAAGAACAAAGTGATAATATTATGAGAAAAAAGTCGCAATTTTACGAAAATGAAGTCATGCAAGAATAAAATCATAATAATACGAGAATAAAGTCGTAACAATGTGAGAAAAAAAATAGAGAATAACATCAAATGTTGAGAATAAAGTCAATAATATTGTGAGAATAAAACAGTAATATTCTGATTTTATTCTCGTAAAACTATTTTTTAAATTTTCCTGGCATGACCCTAATAGTCCTTTGTATGAATTTTTCAGATTTATTTTGTCTTTTCTACAGTAAAAACAACATATGGATCACTGTTGGTGTTTTATTTCACCAAACGTATTAAAAGCCAAAGACAGGATGTTAGTAAAAACCACTGAAAGTTTTTCGTCCCTATTGCTAATAAATTAAATTAAAAGCAAAAACCTGGATCAATACTTTGTTTTTGTTAAGCTACCGTTGAATAATACATAAGGTGGAAGTTGTCCTATCAAAATAAAAGCATCAAACCAAAAAACGGAAGTTATCCATAGATCATACAAATAAAACAAAGGCAAGAAACAAACAAATGAGGAGCTTAATGTGGGGTTATTTACGCCTGCACTCCAACTAGAAGAGGTTTTATTAATAAACAGAATCGACGCCTCTTGCTACTTTTCCTCAGACTCAAACGGCCGACATGCAGCTGCTGCGTTTGGATTTATTACGACCCGTCAGATGTAATTCAGGCTCCTGATGACCGACTGGGTGTACTGGTAATCATTCTTTCTCATAACGACCCGTTGATTTACAGTTTGTGGCAGCAGAGCGGCGTCACACACACACTGAGCCCTCACACACACACTGAGCTCTCACACACACACACTGAGCCCTCACACACACACTGAGCCCTCACACACACACTGAGCCCTCACACACACACACTGAGCCCTCACACACACACACTGAGCCCTCACACACACACTGAGCCCTCACACACACACTGAGCCCTCACACACACACTGAGCCCTCACACACACACTGAGCTCTCACACACACACTGAGCCCTCACACACACACTGAGCCCTCACACACACACTGAGCCCTCACACACACACTGAGCTCTCACACACTGAGCCCTCACACACACACACACTGAGCTCTCACACACACACTGAGCCCTCACACACACACACACTGAGCCCTCACACACACACTGAGCTCTCACACACTGAGCCCTCACACACACACTGGCAACAAAATAAACCACCAGTGCATCTGATAAACAGATAAACATGTCTGTTTTTGCAGCCATAATGTGATGTAGAAATACTGCAGGTTAGAGTTTCACCTGCACTGAGTTTGATCTCAGATCAGCAGATGTAATAAAAATGTTTTCCCAACTCAGATCAGGATTATATTCCTGCTAAGGATGTAAAAAAAAAACCCACAACACTCTGAAACAACGGCTTGGAGAAAGTAGAAGTGAAGGAAAAATAAAGAAAGTATAAAAATGTTTTAGTAGCAATAACTCAATGAACAACTCTGTCAAAGGAAGTTTCTTCTTCAGAGGTTTTTGTGTTGTTTTCTTCAGTGGTTCTTGGTGCAGCGCCCCCAGAGGTGAGGAGGGGAACAGCTTTTTAAAGGGTTTGGTTGGTTTGACTCAGCAGAGAAAGAGAACCACAAGCAAAGAAACATTGGAACTACTTCAGTGGAAAAAGACCCAGAAAAGTTTCAGGAATCATTTCATACATCATTTTAACTTTGCATTTTTAAACCACGACTTTACAGATTAGGGAAAAGAAATCAGGATTTTGTACTTGAAGAACAAAACTTCAGTTCAGTCAAAAAGATGGAGGTTTTCATGTTGTTTCTTTCAGTGGTTCTTGGTGCAGCGCCCCTGGAGGCGAGGAGGGGAACAGCTTTTTCAGAGATTTGTTTAGTTTGACTCAGAGCAGAGAGAAAGGAACCACAGCAGCTGGAAATGTAACAAATCTTATCGAACTTAATCTACTGGATTATCAGATCCAGAATTAAAGAAAAACTCAAACAAACGCAGGAATGAGTTGACTCAAATCAGACAGGATTTGGCTGGAATGTGGTTTATTTATTGAACTTTTAATAGAGCAAATGTTATTAGGTGATTCCTAAGACTGACAGGATGGTGATGGGTTTTAATCCTCATTTTTTAAACAATCCAGCAAAGAGTGAAACTAGCTCCATTTGACAACAGGCACTTTGGTGTAAACTCAGAGCGTTTAATCAGCAACTATCCATGTCGCCGTCTGACACAAATGAAAAACAATGGTGAGGTTAGTTCGTCCCCTACAGCTGGTTTACATCTGACCAACACACTCCACATGTTCAGCCAGCGGGAGTTCAATTAACTCCCAAATCCTTTTCATTTGAGGAACTTTCCAAATTGATTTCCCTGAACGCCTCAAACTCAACATCAAATGGTGAAAAGCTATTAAAGCTCATTTTGCGCCGCCTCGGCTTTATTTATGCACCTGCTGGCAAACGGAGCCAAAACTCACTACATAAACCGTGGATTTTTAATTTTCCACAGTTGCTGAAGAAGACTTGAGCTAATTTATGAGCGTAAAAAATGTCCTCCTCATTCTGAAGTTTTCATTAAGTCCTGTAATTCCTCAGTGAGAGATTTGTTACAGCGCCGCTCTCTGAAAGGTTCAAGTTTGTTTCAATAGAAAATCTGCCAGTGAAGGAAACTGTCAGAGATCATAAATAAAATCACAATGCTTCACTTTCATTATGTTGTACCAGGTTTACCTGGGGAAAAATTTTTATTCAAATTGTTTATATAAAATTCTTCTGTTTGCAATATATATTTTCTTGAAGATGTATACAAATCCATAATACTCCTTATAAATCAATACATCTCCATTGGTTTCTTCTGAATCTAAATAATTTTATTTAATAAAATAGTATAAGGATGGCAGGAAAACTGATTTTCAGGAGGATTTTATTATTTTATCAATTGGGAAGAAATTGTGCAAAAGTAAATATAAAATGCAACTACAATTTTTTGTTTCAAAGTTTGGATGAAAATATTTGACTTGGATGAAGATTTTATTCCCTTCAGGAACAAGTTATGTGAGAATTTGTTTCTGCCAAGGCTTTAGAGATAATTAATGTGTTGGGACTTTGGATTGTTCCTGGTTATCAAAAGGAAAAGATTCAAAGCTTCATGAATGCTGTAAAACTGCAAACATCCCTGATTCTGACCTTCCCACACAAAGCAGCCTCAGACTCATCAAAGTTCCTCCTACAACTCTTCCATCTAACTTTTATCTGCAAAGAAAACAAGTTTTCTTTGTTTACACACGTTTTTTATTTTTGTACTTTAATTCTGAATTCCTCTAATGGACTGCAATGCACAGATAGAAGAAACAGTTTCATATTTAGATTCATAAATATCAGATAGTAACTGGGAAGGTGATCTATTATTCTTCACTACATTTTTTAAAATCATTCTTAGATGATGAGATTTTAGTCTAATTGTTTCAACAAAGAGCAGTGAAACCAGCTGAACATACATTCTGGAACCCCATTTGGGTTGCTAGGTAACGAGGCAGAATTCTGCTGGAGTTGCTAGGTAACGAGGCAGAACTCTGCTGGAGTTGCTAGGTAACGAGGCAGAACTCTGCTGGAGTTGCTAGGTAACGAGGCAGAACTCTGCTGGGGTTGCTAGGTAACGAGGCAGAACTCTGCTGGAGTTGCTAGGTAACGAGGCAGAACTCTGATGGAGTTGCTAGGTAACGAGGCAGAACTCTGCTGGAGTTGCTAGGTAACGAGGCAGAACTCTGCTGGAGTTGCTAGGTAACGAGGCAGAACTCTGCTGGGGTTGCTAGGTAACGAGGCAGAACTCTGCTGGAGTTGCTAGGTAACGAGGCAGAACTCTGATGGAGTTGCTAGGTAACGAGGCAGAACTCTGCTGGAGTTGCTAGGTAACGAGGCAGAACTCTGCTGGAGTTGCTAGGTAACAGGGCAGAATTCTGCTGGAGTTGCTAGGTAACGAGGCAGTGCCTGCTGATTTGTGACATTGCATTCCACACACAGAAACACAATAACTTATTGCCAGAAACAGCTTTTTTTATTTGCTTGGGATGTTTTTAGAAGCAGTAGAAACCAGAATGGAAGTACAAAAACATTACTAAATTATTATTAAATTACTATTATTATTATTATTATTATTATTATTATAAACTGTTTATAAATGAAGTGATAGAACCAACCTCTCCAAAAGTATTCACATTGACAGTTGTAGCAAAATAAAGACCTAAGCAAATGTTTGCCTCCACTTCTCAATAAGTTGAATTAAAAAGTTGTGTTTTTTTAGTAATTTAATTTAAAAAATGTTAACTCAAACACTGTCAAAATTATTCACACCACAGGCAAGATTTAGATTCAAATGTTTTATTTGCTTCTTCTAGCTGAACAAATAAAAACTTAAAATATGACTTTCTTCTTTCCGTTTGAACCAGTCGCTCAACCTAAACATGAAAGAAAATTAATGAATAGATATTAAGAGAAATTAAGGAAAAGCAGTTATTAATCCTTTTCCAGGAACAGAAATGAACTCATTAAACATATTTTTTTTATTTCATGTTCATGTTTATCTTTACTTGCAAAAATAACTCCTCACTAATCCTTCTGCTTTGTTGTTAAATAAAACTACGAATGACAAAATTAAATGCATTTTTTTTTTTTTTTTTATGAATATGTGATTATAAAAGTCCTTTTTAAGCGAATACATCCAGGTAATCAACTTATCTTAATAAGATAACACAAACTACAACTCAAACTTTAACATCACCGATGCGCTCCGGCTTTAATATTTCTGTTTTCACTAAGTATTTAAAGATGAGTGACAAATGAAAAGAGAAACCAGTGAAGCGTTGAGCCGCTGTGAGCTAGCATAGCGCGGCTCACGCTGCAGGATTAGCACCATGTGTCTGTGTGTACACAGCCTATACTGCAGGAGTACAATGTGTGAAAATAAAGCATTTGCTCACTTGTCCTGTGCATCACTTCACATGGAGAACAGATTTCATCCCAATGTCAGCAGCAGCTTTAACTGAATCATTTTACTCCCACTCATCCAGGCTGCAGAACGCATGAACATGAGAGCTGTTTATGTTAGCAAAAATAAATAAATTAAAAAAAGGGAAGGTTTCCACAAGGCGACTGGAAATATTTAACTGCATTTATGAAAAACACCACAAGCCTCCTGGGAGAGAGCAGGAGGATTTCCAAACAAGGTGCAGCGAGCGGCACGGCTAAATAATTCAAAGGCCTCCTCACACACACTCACACACACACGTCTCAGTTAGTGTGTTTTTAGGAAATGCAATGAACTGAGGTCGCAGATAACACTTAAACCAACACTGTAAAATATCAGAGCCGCATTTAGTCACTTCTACAAACCTCTACTCATTCAAAATTTAGATTTTGAACATAAAAGTGTGAGTTTGTGAAAGATAAACTCGGTTATGTAATGAGCATTAAGGCCAGGCTAAGAAAAAAAAAGTACATAAAATGACAAAAATAAAGCTGCAAGGGAAAAAAGTCAAAATAATGAGCACAAAGTTACAATATTATGAGAGAAAAGTCATAAATTCAGTTTGATTATTTTAATTTCTGGGTTTAAACTATTTTCTAGTTGACTTTTCAGGGCACACTGCAATGTGTAATTGGTAATAAGTTAATGCTTTTTAATGTTTTGTATGTAAACGAGCCGTTTCAAAAACTTTTGAGATTTAACGATACGTTGTGCCGTAACCTAGCAACCACTGCCAAGCCCAGCCAGTTACCTAGCAACCAAAACTGAGTTTTACTGCTCTTTGCGCTGTACAATGGCTGCTGGAAAAGACAAAGTGCTCCATTGTTGACTTACCACCCAGAAACCATTTGCTGCATTCATGTTGATTGTGCAGGAGGCTCCACTTCTGCTTTTCAAAGATGTATGGCTGTGTAAATGCGCATCTCTTTGCAGCCATTTTCACAGGTGTGACCAGCTTATTTGAATTTAAAAGAAGAGCTGCTAAAACAGCTAAAATCTCATTAGATAAGAATTATTTTATGCACAAAATTTATTGAACATGTTTCATATCCCAACCTGTAAAGGAAGCATAATAGATCCCCTTTAAGGAATTGCTGACTTAAAACAAGCTGCTATAGCTTAGCTTTTATTATTTCAAGATATTCATACTGGAAACTAGACCAAAAAAATACTTTATAATGTTCCGTTTTTGCAGTGCATTAGGTGAACCTTCATTTTGAAGTTAAGCCACAGTTTAACTTTGTTCCAGTTTGATTTGATAGGCGTCTCTAAACAGAAACTCCCTCTTTGTCCTGAGGCAGAGCCAGAATCTGCTCAGTGCGGCTGACCGGCGTTCAGCTGCGTGACTCCATCGTCCATTTCTCCATGTCCATGCCCATAAACGAGTTTGGCATGGCTCTGATTCCCTCCACCGCAGGGCAGGCCGACACTGAGCCCGTGGTGATAAATAGCCTTTTTAAAAGCATGAAGTACAGCAATGCCTTTGTTTTCTTCGCCACCTCCTGACTTTTTCTCCCCTGCGTGATGGATTGGTTTTCAGCTGCCGAGCGTCAGCGCCATTAGCCATCGGAGCCGTCCGATACGCCGCCGCGGCGTACGTGCAGAGACACAGATCAGAGCAGGAAGCAACATTTCCGAGCAGCGGGCCTCTGATGCGTGCAACGTAAAACCAGTAATGGAGGTCTGTAGCAGACAGGTATTGATGGAAAATGGGATTCGGTGTCACAGCAGAAAACACAAACAGGTTCGGTGGAGCAGCGCCATCGTTTCATGCAGAAATGGTGCAATTACAACGAAATGAAGGCGATATTATCAGCAAAGAAATCCACAGGAATGGATTTGTTAAAACAGATCTCTCCATTATCTAAAACTGGAAGCACTCCTGAAAGTCCTTCCTCCAGTTAGAAGGAAAAACAGAAAATTTATACAGTTTGTTTGAACTGTAGCAGCAGTGGTTTGTGGGCAGATGCCCAGAGCGGCGTCTCCTGTTGGGCGGCAGGTAAATCTGTAGCCCATTTCTTAATTGAAAATAAATTATTAAACAAAAGTTATAACAGTTGTACATCTCATGTTTTGTTTCGAAATCTGTGAAAAAGCTTATTCACGTGATTTTAACGTCACTTATTTCATGAAATCGCTGCAATTGCAAAATTCTGCTTTTTCAAAATTAGTAGAATAAAAACATTTATGTCTGTCAGTCAAGTATAAAATAATTGTACATTCAAGGATGAAAACATGAGGTTAAATGTTTGCAGGTTATGATCATGAGATCATAAAATCTTATATCCTTTTCTAACAAATCATTTAAAATTACATGTCAGTGGGAATCATTATTTGTTTTTATTTTCTGTTCAACATGAATGAATAAATCAATAAAAAGATCTCAAGCCATAGAAATGTGAAGGAACATGGTGAAAACTTAACTGAGCAGCTTTGTGTGAAACACAATAAGAAACAGTTTTATTGCATCTTATGATGTTTGAGAGTTTTAAAAACTGTGAGACATTGAGCTCCCTTCACACTCAAAATGTTGTGTAATTCTGTTATTACATCTGTAAACGCGTTTCAAAGTCTTTGTGGGATAAAATTAGACGTAGCCAGTGAACATTCTTCCATCGTTTCAGCTCGAGTTGTTTTCCTCACTGAGACCTCAGGCTCCTTGTTAACCAGCGACTGGAGAAAAAGTGGCAAAAAGTGACGGTTGCTGTTTAAAATAAAGCAAAATCTGATGAAGGAGCTACTAGATTTGTCTTTTAAAATGTCTTTTAGAACATAAAAAATGTGTAAAATAGCTTTGTAAGACGTTATCATTGTAAAAGTACAAACTAAGGTTATAATTTACTATTTATTTTTATTGTTATTTATGCTTTATCTGTTGTGATTTTGTAGAATAAAGATACATTTAAATGTCATCTAAAGATAACAGCGACACAACAGATCTGCAATAATGCTGCAGTGCTCTTCTGCTGCAGAGCATGAATACCATTAATGTTTGATGCTATCCTTCTTTCTGTCTAATTTTAACTCTGAACCTGTTTTGTTTCTTTTTAAGACACTTCCAGCATCAATCTCACTGTTTTAAATAGTTGCAGAAATAGTAGTGAGATCATCTCAACTCAAGATAAATGAATGAAAAGTACAGAAGCTCTGTGGATTTAAAACAAAAGAGCAATCATCCTGCTGAATTTATTCATAAATACATGCTCTGTTAGTAAATCAAATGTCTTTAACTGTCTTGAGAAACATGCTGGTCATGGAAGAACGAAGTCAGTTGATGTGACAAAAAATGAAAAGTGACTGAGAAGTCTGGTGGTTATGCTGCAACTAAACGCGTATTGTACAATGAGAAATACCAAAGATCAGATCAATAACATTAAATGTTACCAACTAGATATTGATTTGTGTTTTTGTTTTGGTTATATTTATGGAGTGCACACTGGTTTTCTGTTTAAGGGTTTTAACTGTACTTGCATCAGTCGTTATGTTTCCATCCAAATATCTTGTGAATTTTTAGCAAATTTTTAAAATGTCTCCAAAAAAATGCAAGTTGTTTCCATTTCCTGCTTTAGAGCAAATCATCCAGGCTGTGCAAAACATAATTTCATCAGATGTCGTCGTTACTTGTGGCTGTAATAAACAGGAAGCAAAGGACATAAACTGGCCAGACATATTTCTCAAAGTCTCGTGCCTCTGGTAAGGCACAGGCCCCCTCATGGAAGGATTGATAAAAGTATATTTGTTAAAAAGAAAAAACTGTGGATATAATTTAAGGGTGTTTTCAAAACTGAACTGGGTTCAATTGGGGGCCAAAATTGCAATTGCAACAGTCAAACCAACTAAACCCTTTGAGCAACCTGTTCCCCTCCTGGCCTGTGGGGGCGCTGCACCAAGAATCACTGCAGGAAACAATATGAAAACCTCTGAAGACACTGAGCGCAACTTCCTTCTTCACAAAAATAGAGTGGCATCAAATTTTAGCGGTTGGATGATTTCTCTTATTTTTGGTAAAAGACGACGAGCCATTTCTCCTGCTAGCGCTAGGCTAATGCTAGCATTTGTTTTGATCGTATTTACCCAGAATGCCTAGCGCTGTAGTTAACTTCCTGCTTTTGGAGCGTTCTCCGTCCCGCTCGGCGTTCACATATGCACTAAAAACCCACCAGAGTTCACTTCAACAGAACCGAGACCGAGGTTTTTAAGAGAACCAGTTTGTATTCACACCTCTGCAAACGAACCGGACTTTCAAGACAAATGGACTGGAGTTTGATTAAAGTGAGCTAAACATGGCTGGTGCAAGTACTGTCTTAATGTCTATATTACCACAAGATTGTTTTATATTTCAGAAGTAGAGTTTTATTTTCTGTTGTACAAGGAGCCAATGAAGCTAAAACAGGATAAATATGTTCTCTCTCTTGGCTTTTCATCAGATTTTGGATCAGCTGAAGATTTTAATAGCATTTTATGGATTTCCTGATGGTAAATAATTACAGTAGTCCAGCCTTGAAGGAGTAAATGCATGGACTTGATAAAACCGATTCCTTAGGACTCAAAAATTAGGGAGGATAAATTCTGCGCCCCAAAATCCTTCTGCTAACAGAGCTGGTGCTGAAACGTCTGACAGTATTTCCAACTTGTAAAAAAAATTGAGTAACACATCTTGTTTTAAAGATCTAAAAATATTGCTTATTTTTGGTTTCCTTTGATTTTCAAAAAACAAAATCCACAAAGCAAATCAGCCCACAGATCCTGTTGACACAAAATGATGCACTTTTAAACAATGAAACGGCCTCATGCTGTTAGCATCAATCATGTTGGATGAAAGGAGAAATTTCCCCACATCAGACTGACTGCTCTGCTTAAAAAGTCTGCGCTGAGGCCAGAGATCAAAACCAAAACGCTCTTTGAAGCTCATAAATCTTCCTCGGAACGACGCAGCAGCTCGTGGCCTCACCAAGACCTTCGTAACGGCCTTTGTGTTGCTGGTTTGAAGGTTAGTTTCCAGCCACAGGGTTAAGATCACACTTTCACTCTGCGCACTTCTCATACTCCAGTCAAGGATTATTATTACTCAGATCTACTCGACCTGCTGTGAGAGCCAAACTGAAGACACAGCCGCCTCGAAACGACCCGCTGCACCACACAGGAGCTAGCCAGCTAACGCTCCCATGTAGCAACGAGGCAGCAAATGGAAATGTAGATAGATATATTAGGGCCAGGCCTAGAAAATATAAATGAAAATTATGAGAATTAAGTCAAAATATTTTTGAGAGTATTTATGAGAATAAAGTTTCAAAAATGTTTTACTTTTCACACTCAGAAATTTCCAAGCTTTTTTCTAGAAAATTTCTGAGATTTTTTGGTGAAAATTTACTCCTTTTTTTTCTCTCCGATCCACAGCGGCCCTAAATCACTGATGTATTTAAAAACACTCTCCTGCGAAGTCTGTAAGGCAGAATAGAAAGATTTTGTTTCTGGCTGCATTGACTGGGGCAAAATTCAAGGCTTTCTTTCTACAGTTTTCATTCCTACAAGCAAAAGTAGTTTCAACAGCCTGATGCAAGACAGAAAATATGGATCATACCGGCTTGTAGACACATCAGGTTGCACATTTCATTGTTATTAATGACTGAATGTATGGATATGTGCATCAGATTGTACAGCAGAGTATTCAGCTTTCAGGGAAGAGTTGAAGTGTTCAGCAGAGTAGTTTTACCTGCCAGGATTTGAAATCTCTGTACTCTTTGTTGTGACATGCTGAAGTCGGTTCACAACGCCTTTCAGGGATATGGCCACAAAAACTGTGGCCCTGTTTAAGACACCAATTAAGCTGCTCTGTAAAAGACTGCTTCCAGTGACAGCTCCATCTTCTTCCCAGCTCTCCAACTCCCAGAGCTGCCTCAACGGTTCACAAACCAAGTAGAGTTGGGAAAAAGACATTTGAGGTGCAGCAGAGGAGATTATTGTTAAATTTGCTGGAGTTACGTTCATATTTCACGATTAATCAAGTTTTTGATGGCAATTCCTTTCTACTCCAAACAAATTGGATAGAAATGTTGCATCTTACTGTTTAAAATCAGGAAATTTTGCGCAATTTCAGGTTTGATGTTTATTTTATGATTATTAATAAATGATTGTAGGGTAGATTAGCTACCAGTGATGTCAGCTAATCTTGACATTGCAGTGGTTGATTAGTTAATATTAGCTCATTTAAACATCTGCTCTAATGGTGATCTGCCAGAGTTGGTGTGTGAGTCGCTTTTTTTATTTTGCAACTGAACCAAAGCACACCAAACCATTTTTTTGTCTTTGGTAAAAGACCAGAAGCCATTTCTCCTGCTAGCGCTAAGATGATGCGTTTGTTTTGGTCGTATTTACCCAGAATGCCCTGCACTGCAGTCTGTTTCCTGGGTTTGGAGCAGTCTCTGGTCCTCTTGGTGTTTACATATCCAGAGTTCACTTGAACCGAACCAAGGCTGAGGTTTGTAGGTGGACCAGAGTTCACCACTCCAACAGATGGAGCCCACAGGGTTACAGTCTCCCCACGCCCATCTCTGAACGTCTGTCTCATGAATCTTTGATGGGCCAATATGAAACCAGATTCCACTTGGTCTGAATGAAAAGCAACTCCATCAGCAGAGCAATACGATAGGATAATCAGAAGTACCCAGCTTCTAGGCAAACGCCGCTGGAAGCGAACAGACTGACACATTGCAACAAGATGAAGGACGAGGGTGCAGAAGGTGTGTACGGCGCGGTGCTGCTGGGGGAGAGATAAGGCCTCGGGGAGAGGAGGAAGATGGAGCCAGATGTGGGGCAAAGAGGAATGTCAGGAAAAATAGACGGGGAAACTAAAGACAGTGAAGGTGTGTCGAGTCAGACAAGAAGAAAGCGGTGGCACGGTGGAACTTCAGATAGTCATCCACCTGTTTGAAGAATATTTAGAGGATAATGAAGACGCTCTCCTCTCCTGAATACTGATTAGGACAGGAAGCTGAGGATATTTTCCCCCCAACGTTTGCCTGTCTATTACTATTAATGGAAAGCCTGCCTTGCTCCCAATATGGCTACGGTTCAATGGGCTGCACCACCTTATCTGATGTAATTTTTATGAGTCTGTCTTGAATCCCCTTATTGCCGACCTCACGCTGTCTCTCCTACAAGGATGTTAATGGGAACTTGATGTGCTTGTTAGCAAATAAAAGCTGGCGCTGGCAAGCTGTCAGTTAAGTCTGTTTCCATGTAGTTCTGTTGTTGTCGACCAACGCGGGACAGCGCCGCACAGCACCTGTCAGACACGCCCTTCGTTTTCCTGCTTCCTTCTTCAGCATCTCCTTCCTCTAATCAGAACATGACCCGCGCAGAAACAGATGGCTGAAAGGAGTTTGGGGAGAAATAAGTTACAAGGACGTTGTTTATGAATTTCTGGGCTGAGGGGAACAAAATGCCAGGGGGATCTTACATCACAGCGATGTGTGGGAGGAGACGATGGCTGCTCCCTCAGCACACAACATCTGTTGGGTTGGTGTGTTTGAGTCGAGCGCCTCAGGTGCGTCACAGAACAGAACCTATTTCTCAAACTGTCCGACGGGCCTGTCTTTTATTTTACAGTGTAATCCTGTGTAGGACGTTTTCCCTTCCTGTCCTTAATGTTCAGTTCAAAGAGACACAACAGGAGCATTTAAATTCAGACGTTAGATCTGGTTTGTTCTGCAAACGGGCTTCTGTTGTTTTAAAGGTGACCTATTATGCTTCTTTGACTAGGTTAGAATCGGTCTTTGGCCTATACTGTTCATTACATTTTTTTAAATAATGAGATTTTAGCTGTTTTATGTCATCTTGTCACTTTAAATCCAAATAAGCTGCTGCTTATGGAGCTAAAACTGTCTCATAATTCAGAAAAGCACAGACCAAGATTCACAAATGCAAAAGATTCACAAATATAAGATACATATATCAAGATATATTTGTGTTTGCATCAAAAATACAAGTGTGAATCTTGGTCTGTGCATTTGTGAATTATGAGACAGTTTTAGCTCCATAGCTGCTGGCCACGCCCCCCAAATCATCATGAAAATGACTGCAAACAGAGGAACAACTATACAATGGTACATCTTTGAAAAGCATTAGTAGAGCCTCCTGCACAATCAACAAGAATGCAGTGAAAAGAAAGTGGTGGGCTTGGCTGATGTTGCTAGGTAACGGGGTTGAGGTTGGCTGAGGTTGCTAGGTAACGGGGTTGAGGTTGGCTGAGGTTGCTAGGTAACGTAAGTCATCGCAGCTGGTGATATGGATATTTGTCACAGTTGTTTTAGATTAAACATTATGAATGCTTGAAAATCAAAGTCAGTTTCCTTGTTTGTGGACACAAACTTTGTCTATAAAGCTGATTCTGATTCTAAACGATGTTTTGCATGAATGTCTGCAGAGTTCACGTTGTGCAGCTGTAGGGTTTCACCTGCTTTTCTCACAAATTTTATTTATTTATTTTTTCCTTTTTTGCATAATGAACATAAAAAAAAGGGTTTTCAAAAATAATGCAGCTTTATGACCAGCAATAGCATGACTGTACTGATCTGGTGGCATATTATACTTTATGTTTAACCGTAATTAGTGTCTCAGCTTTGCATGCTAGCTTGCCAACTCTGGCTAATTAGTGTCAAACTAAGACAGCAGGTTGAAGAGCCACAGCTTTTTCTAATAGAGGCGCAGATTTCTGCATATCGAAGAATAAAATACATTGAAATAAATGTTTTATATGCATCAAACTATGTTGCAATGTTTATGAAGTCTCGTAAAATCGCCCACTCATTGTTTTTTTTTTCAGACATTTTGATGTCAAATCGCTCTTTGGCAGGAATAATCAAAGTTCAGCCAAATGAATGATTTGTTGATTTCACAGTACTTCAGTCCACAGCCAGAAACATGGATGAAATTCTACATTTAGACTTTGTTTACCAACCAGATTTTACTTTATTAGGACATTATGCATCATCTGTGATTTACTTTCATAACAGTCATCAAATAGGATGAAAGATTTCATAAAATATAGGAGCTATGTTTTAATTTTAACAGCAGCTATTATGTAAAATTAAATGATTGACCAATATAAAAGAGAAATTTGCTTGATCCTCTCTTGCTTCTTGACAGAAACTGAACTGTTTATAGATTCATATATATACATATTTTACACGTCAGAACAGCCATTTTTTCAGCTTTAATTTAAACCAAATTGTACAGAAATCAGGTCAGGAAAACAGGCGCTACCACCATTTTTGTGATTCTTCTCATTCCACATTGGATCAGTCTGGCTTTGTGGACATGACTCAGAGACTCGCAGTAATGGCCGCCTGCAGAAGCGACGCTAATGTTAGTGGCTAACAGACAATATTCGTAAATAATCAGCAGAGAAATCCTCCAACCGCTAATGACTGAAGGATTTCTACCACTACTCCAGTTTTGTTTTTATTTTGTGAATTAGGAAGTTTTGTCTTCTGCAGAAGGTTTTGTGTTGTTTCCTTCAGTGGCTCTTGGTACAGCGCCCCCACAGGCCAGGAGGGGAACAGGTTTTTAGATTAGTGCAGTGTGAAACAAACCACAGCAGCTGAAAATGTAACAATTGTTGTAATTTTGGTCCCTAGTCGATCCGAATCTATCAGACTGTCAGGTGTGAAGACATCCCACGTCTTTATGATCACTCTTTCATTATTTTCAGCTTTTCTTTCAGGTTCTAAACATTTTAGTATGATTTTTGTATCACATTATCTTCTGTCTTCTTGGTGTATTTTCCTGTTTATGTAACAAACTGAAGTTGTGTCGTTGTGTTTTGTGTTTGCACAAAATGAGAATTAAATTTATTATGCATTGGCTGCTTTTTGTTGCAAGACAAAGGAAGAATATCGGACCCATCTCACAGTAATGGGAAACATTACGTAAGCTGGCAGAACAGCAAACAACACTCTAAATGCAAGTTAAAAAGGCTTTTTGTTGCAGAGCTGCCAGGGTTTAATTAGCACAGATGCATCACATTCAGATGGAGGAAGTGTTTCCTGTGACTTTGTCATGTTTTATTAATATCAAAATGCACATTTGCAGTACCACTGTGGACAAAAGCATTGTCATCCTGTTTGTTACATTGGAGCTGAAAAACACACAGTGTGACTTGGTTATAAAACCCCTTAGACTTTAAATTAATTAATACAATAAACTGAATCTTCATATTTAAAACTATGAGGAGTTGTTTGTAAAGATACACAGTCCAAACAATAACAGAAATTATTTTGGTTATTCAGCCTACAGTAAGAAAATAATAGGATTCTGTTTTTCAAAGACATATTTTCACCATTTTATTCACCAACAAAATATTTAATTAATAAGGTAAATATTTAGTTGATAAGCACATATTTAGCTCAAAAGGTAGCAATTAGTTAGCAAGATAAATGTTCAGTTTACCAAATAAATATTTAGCTCTGATCTAGCAGTTTAAAGCTATATATTGAGTTAGCAACTTAAATATTTAGATCTGAAGTAACTACATAGTTAACTCCAAACTATTTTGATAAAAAGCTAAATATTGACTTATCAACTTAAATATTTTGCTAGCAAACTAATTTATATTTCCAAACTAAATAACCCAGGTTATTGCTGTTAATGTTTTACTATGTAACTTTACAAATGCAACTCAATAAAAAACAAGATTTCACTAATAATAAACTATTTCAATAATGGAAGTTCAAACCATATTCTGTCCATTATAATAGATAAGGATCTTATCCCCTACTCCAACATCCATGTTTTGATTTCTAACCAAACAACCAGACATTTAAAGTGAAGCAGCAATGCAATGCATAATATCGCTGTGAAATCCTGTCTGTGAATTTAATTATCTCAACCTTCTGTTCACATCGTTTTTGGGGAAAATAATGGGAAGTTTCTCTTTCTCCCTCTTGACAGCGTTGGAGTCAGAGAGAGTGACGGAGCTGGAGTTGAAGAGACTTTTAGCAGAGTGATCTCACCTGTCCGGAGGCTCCATATAAATATAAAACCTTCCCTCTGCTGTCAGCGGTGACAGAAACTGCAGTTGGATGACTTTCCATCTGACAGCTCAAACTGACTAAAGGTTTTTGTTTTGAGTCTGTAGGTGGAATTAAATGTGCCGGAGCAAAACACACAGTCCAGTGAGACTCAAGTCAACTGGCTCTTCAGAAAGGCTTTTCAGTGGTTTTGTATAATTTATATTGATTTATATTGATTATTGCAACAATTTTAGGCAAAGTAATTGGAGGTTTTCTTTTGTGTGCCACTGCAGTACATCCTTATTGATGTTTGATTTGCATTTCAAAGGCTGAAATTGTCATGTTTGAAGTGACTTATTACAGCTTTTCAGTCAAACTATAAAAAAACATTAAATCTGGTTTAAAACAGGCAGAACCATCTGGAACCATCTACTGATCAGATTATGTTAGTTGTAGGCTACTTTAATGCAAAATCCACTTTTTTAGCCCTCTAAAATATATATATATATATATATATATATAGAGAGAGAGAGAGAGAGATCTCTCTCTATATATATAGAGAGATATCTATATATATATTTAGAGATATAGCTATCTATCTATCTATAGATATATATCTATATATATAGATATATATCTATAGATAGATATATTTGTACTTTGAGTCTCTAAGAGTAGAAAAGTTGAATTTAGTATTTCCCATTGATGGAAAAATCTCTTTATATTCTGTTTGGGTTGTATTTTTCAGTCTGTTGAATTTTCTCTGTTCCTTGTTACAAACTTCCATTTAGCTAATTTTGTAAATCCAACATTTTATTTTATGCGGCAATTTGAGGATGCCTAAATTTCAAGTGGATAATGTTAAAAATTTGTGACGCTCTCCAGTAGCATCAGGAAGTCTTCAAAGTGGATGGTCACATTTTATTTTATTTTCCTCTTTGTGCGAAGTACTTACAGGACGAGAGCTTTAGCAACCTTCGGTAGCATAAAGATAGATTTTCTCTCTGATTGAGACAAACTTTAATTTAGACATGAATTTATTGTGTTGCTATCAGTAGCAGTAGTGGCTTCTGCTAATGTTAGCGCTGTGTGCTAGCTCTTAGCTGCTTGTTTTAAACCATATTATTCCACCATCCGGTTGGCGTTGGTTTTGTCTCGGGAAATACATAATCTTAATGTATTCAGTGTCGTTTCTGGTAGCTAGCGTTTGCTAACTCGCTAGCTACATTGAGGCCTTGTTTATGTTCATTCATGTCATATTTTCTGGATCAAACATGTAAAACTGGATGGACAAGTCTTCCTTTGTTTACATCTTTTAAACTAATGTGAATAAAAGGTTTCTGCGCTGCTAGCTAATCGTATCAATGCAATCAAACTACAAAAATGGCAACCGACTTAAACGCACCTCAAAGCAGAGCTAAAATATGGGCATATGTAGCTGCAATATGAGGAATTCAGACCAAAACATTGCAGTTCAGCTCTGTATAGAACAAAACTGAATGATTTACATGTGGAAAAAAAGGATTTAGAAACATAATATGTTCACGTTAAAGCTTCCTGCATCTCCTTTTGGTTGAATCTTCAGCTGGAGGTTTGTGTCTTTACTGAACCTGTAATTACAGAGTTCAGCCTGCCTGAGGTTTTTTAATCTTTTAATTCATTTGGTCTTCTTTGAATGTACTTTAGAGGCAGTGGGAATCATAAGATGCTACTTCAAAGTGTCTCACTATCAAATAATCTCAGTCATGATTACTCATCAAAGCCTCACATTAAGATGATGGAAGAGGAGGCTGATGTAACAAAAGACTTCAGGCTCAAACTACCATCAGTTAACATTTTAGTTTGAAGAGACGCTTTTTATCCACGATAACAAACTGCATTACTTTAGATGAAAGACGCGTATTTTATTTAAAAATTAGTTTCAGAACAACAACAAAAAAGTTACAAACTGGCTGCAGAAAATTTTATTTTAGTTAGAATAAGAAGTTTACATACTTTGAAGTCAGAAATGTAACATTGATTCAGTGCTTTTAATAATTTAAATTATTTATTATGGCTAAAGAGCGTACAGTTTGTTGCTAGCAAGATGGCCAAGTGTATGTGAGTGTAAAATTCAAGTCAGAAGTTTATATCTGCTCCATAAATATGGCATATTAATAAAAATTTTACTTACTTATTTATATTTCTTAGACATTTATAACCTTGTTGAGAGGATTGAACCTTCATCATTAATTCCTGTTTCCTCTTTATGTTTTTTATGATAAGCCTTGTTGCTTAAATGTGCTTTACAGATAAACTTGAATTGTAATTTAAATAAACTTCAGAAACCAACTAAATAGGTTGGATGTGTATCTGTATGATCACAAATAATGTTTGAAACCTGCTTCTGTTGCTTTACAGCAGTAATATCCCACTCCCACTCCAACACTGGGATGGATCGATTAGAAGTTCAGCTTTAGCTCAGACCAACTGCTACCAGGGTGTGTGTGTGCGTGTGTGTGTGCGTGGTAACTTCTCTGGGCAGTAAAAGTTAAACAGTCTAGTCATCAACTTTGCAGCTTTTTCACTGCTGTTATGATATTCAGCATAACAGCAGTCGGCTTTTACTTTTTCCTCTTTGAATGTTGGCCAAAAAAGTCGACTGGCAGCAATAAGCAATTATATAACATCAGTGTGTTCAAATGATCAATTAAATACAATGTTAATAAATAATTTTCCACTAACTAAAGTGCTGTGGAAAGAGAAAACTAAAAAGTAATAATAATGTCATTAAAAGTCGTTATAAGTCAGTCCAGTGGTTCAATAAACTCCCATTATAGCAAGCTAAATAACTAAAATTATTGCTTTTTTATCTTTGATTGTGTAACTTTACAAAGGTGATATAGAAGCAGATCATTTGCGATTATTTGCAGTCTATAAAGAAATGTTCTCACAATAACTCATTACTAACTTAAGAAGAAAGTAACATTTTCTTCTAGGCTGATCTCAACCTTATGCCACAACATCAGCTTTAGCTGCTAAAGCCAACAATAACTCAGACATGTGTTAAATGCTGACTTCACTTCACCTTCATCACTGACTCATTAATTATCAACTACAAACAATATTTGATGCCAAATGCTATGCCAATCAACACCTCGAATCTGCAGCCGTCGGGATTCTTACCGTTTACTTTTCTTCTTTCATGGTGAAAAACACAAAAGTCAGCAGAGAAGTTATTCTGTTCCTGTGATTTTTAAGATCGTTATCTCATCTCCTTTAGATGTAGACAGAATAGCTGAGGGCTAACCTCTATCTACTCTGAAAAATGTGTTTTAGGATTTTTCTCCCCGTTTTTATGAAAGAAGATGCTGTCAAATCCATGGTTAGAGAATAGTGCTGTTAGCTTTATGGAGGAATGGCTAAGATAGCATGAGGGAAATGTAATCTTTTTATACAATATTAGAAACACATGAAAAGATGAAAATAAAAAATATATTAAATTAATTTTGGGGGGCATTATTATGTAAAAAAAAAACAAAAAAAAACTTTTTTATCTTTCCATCATGTTATAATGTTTTTCCCTCATCAAAAACAAAAGTGGAGTGTTGCTTTGATAATGTAATCCTCTAATCTCCATGGCAACCATTCAGCTGTAAAACGCCTGGGTGGACCTAGCCCCGCCTTCAAGGTGTTGCTCCTCCCCCACTCAGCTCCTTCAGACTAGCCAGCAGCAATTAGTAAACACATGGTGAGCTCATAATAGGAGCTACTTCAATGCCGTTAAAAACACTTTTAAAGGCATAAATACTCGCCTCCAGGTAGTCATGTTAGGATGACTACCTGGAGGCGGAGCTTCAGAAAGAGCAGGAGTTTCTTAAAGAGACAGAGACCCAATTTCAAGGCGTTAAATCAGCAAATAAGATATTTACTAAGTTTTTATAACAACTGAAGGTAGTGTAAATACCAGATTATTGAAAATGTGCTTGGAAAATGCATAATATTGGCTCTATTAAATGCAAAAGTTAACATTTAATTGCCTAAAATGCAACAAAGTAGCATTGTTTATTTAACCATTGTAGGGCTGATGTGTTGGTAAAAAATTTTTTATTAACCAGCTAATAACTTGATAGAAAAGGTGATTAATCTGAGATTATCTTTACAAAATGTGAACCAGGTGAAGGTAAATCTATTACCTGGGGAGTTTAGAGCATATTTACAGACAAAAAGTTTTAATTATCTCAACATTAAACATTTTTAATGAGGTTTTTGTATATTTTTGGCTTAGTTACAACTTTTACACCAAATGGCCTTTTTATTGATACTAAATTGGTAAATCCTGCCTCCTTTGGTCCTTTTCACAGCTGAACTGCAGCATCATGTTGGCTGTGAATGGTAGTTCTTTAAATTAAAATGATTTTTCAGTAAGTTGGTGATTATTTTTCCGATTCCTCAATGAAAGCTGAATATGATGGTTACTGGAACATGTTTGTGTTTATCTGTCTAAGTTGTACAGAATAAAACAGTCGAATGAGCATCCATATTTTATAGCCTGGAGGAAGAGAAACAATCAATCCAGAGAGAAGTGATGGATCTAGGTGTTGTTCTTTATGGAAATTGCCTTGAAGCCCCAGACAGAGCAGAAGTCCCAGCGGCCCAGCCCTGGCTCTCTGTGTTAAAGGCCTGCCATTAAAAAAACAACAATGGAAGGCTTCCTCTGCTGCCTCTGGAGAGCTGATTTCACATTCATGTCCATTATGCATGAATGTCAATGGATGCAGTGAATCAATGCAAAACAGGCTGAAAAATCCTGAATGCCACATCATGCTGCTGCAACAAGTCGGTTTGGAAAAGATGAAGAAAGGTGGATGCTTTCTGACAGCAGAAGAACTTTGTTTATTTCATTGGTGTTTGTTTATAACTCTTAGAAATGCAAACAATTCATCAAGCTACAGTTAATTACCAATTAATGGTTTATTAGATTGAAATCATCAGACTTGGGAAGCTACATTTACTTGAGTAACTTTTGGGACAAAATTAACTTTTAGGAATATTTTTACTTTTCCTTGACTAAAGTTTCTGTATCCTCTAACTTCAACGAATGAATAACAAACCTGTTTTAACCAGAAACCCACCAGACACAGACACACACCTGCAGTTTTTGTTAAAGTTTTATAAGTTTTACATTGAAAGAAACTGATGTGGAAAAATGTTTCTCCGGCCTGATTTTGTTATTTTCTAACAAATATTTTATATATGCATCATTTTCGTCCTTAAAATACAAAAATTACCACTTAACCTTATAATTTGGTTCGTCTGATTATGTAATTTTTAAATATTAAATAATTGATCATTTCAGTAGACTTTTTACCAAAGATTGTTTTACTTTTAACTAATTTATTAAGTAATTACTTTTTACTTTTACTTAAGTCAAAAAACGTTGAAGTAGTTCTACTCTTTCTTGAGTATAATTTATGGTAACTGTCCTCCTCTGCAGATCGATCAAATCACTTCCGCTTCGAGCTTCTTTTTGTGTTGTAGTTTCTCCGCCATCCAGCAGGGGGCGCCGCTGGTCATCCTAAAGCGGAGCCAGAAACAAAGATGGCGGAGAGATCCCTGAACGGTAAAGAGTAACGGTAGGGTGACCAAACGTCCGTATTTCCCGGGACATGTCCGTATTTCACGTCCTGTCCCGGGCGTCCCGGGGTTTTTTTTTAGAAAGTGAGGAAATGTCCTGGTTTTTAGAAATTATACGGTATATAACAGTGTCACCACCGCCCCCTTCCCCCGCCAACAAAAAATGTATGTAAAATACATTTTTTTCAGTTTTATATTGAAATATAAACAGTTAAACACTTTAAGTTGTGATATAATGACAAAACAACACGATGCCAATAACCAGGGTTGATTTTGTCGGCTGTTGTGAGTTAATGCTATTCATGGATTTTTTATTTTTAATTTACGGGATGGGCCATAAGTTTCCATACATAGAAAAAACCAAAACATTTTATTATATTGGACAACCGTTTTTATTTTCGTGGGACTTTGTATAATCACTGCAACATTTCCAGTTTTCTGAAACTTGCTGTTAAGTTTTGCCACAGTGTCGTGTTTAATGTTTGTTCCATGTTTTCTGTTAGTTTGGTGCAGGCGATCCAGCCATCAGTATAACTTCAATTCTTTGCTCTTTTGTCAAACGCATCTTCTGAAATATAAAAGAAATCTACATTTTACATTCTCCTATGTATGGAAACCTATGGCCCACCCTGTAGATATATGTTTATTAGTATTCGCAGCCCTTTTGGCAAACTTGTTGCTTTTAAATGTGCTTTATAAATGATCTGGATTTGGATGGAGTGAAGTTTTAACATTCCTTTAAGAGGAACTACACAGTTATCTTTCTGTTCATGGGGAATTAAATGTTTCACATATTTTATTTTGTTCATTCATTTATATTATATTATATAAACATGTCTAAGCTTGATAATGTAAGGAAACTACAATTTTCTGTTGGTTCAGGCAGTGTTTAATAGTACGACTGTGTATTACAGCCGTTGGGGTAAAAAAAGAGTAAATTTCTGCCAAAGTTTGAGATTAATCTTACAAATGTTCTTGAAAAAAACAAGAAAAGTTCTGAGTTTTGAAAATGCAAAATTTTCAACTTGGAAAATTTTTTTTTCTTTCTTTTAGAAAGAAAGTTTTAGAAATTGAAAATGTTCAACTTTTGAAACTCAGAAAAGTACATGTGTTTTCTATACAATCAATTAATAAATCAATCAATAGGATTATTCACTCAACACATTATATCACCAATCAACAAAACTTCATCTACATGAGTGAAAAGGAGCAGGAAGAAGAAAATCCTTATAAAAACCTACCCCAAAATAAATGTTTCTGTTTCCATCCATCCATCCATCCATCCATCCATCCATCCATCCATCCATCCATCCATCCATCCATCCATCCATCCATCCATCCCTCGCTCCCGGGAGGTGCTGGTGCCTCTCTCCAGCTAACGTTCTGGGCAAGAGGCGGGGTCACCCTTGACAGGTCGGCTTCATATATAAAGATGACAATATTAGTTACAAACAATATATCATTCTCCTCACTGCTGAAGGCGGATGAAGCCGTTAAAAGTTACTGTAAGTGTCTTGTCAAACAGCTAGCTGGGAAAGCAACGGGTGACGTGTGAATGCACCATGCCTCATTGTCTCCGGATCCTCTGTGAATTTTCTTCTGTATCTTCAAAAGAGGAAAGGAGAGGAGAATGAGCTGCAGGGCGGAGCAGCAGAGGAGATAGCCGCCAGCGGCTAGCTTTCGGCTCCGGGGGATTTCTACAAAGAGCATCGCGGCCCTCCAGCTGCAGTGCTTCTGCAGCCATGTTTACGGCTTCAGATTTCTGCTTCTCCTCCTCTATGTGTGAGTGTGTGTGTGTGTGTGTGTGTGAGTTTCAGACCATAAATGAGGCCAGTGACTGACGCCTCACCTTGTGGCCCACTTTATGTCCTCTTCTCCAAGACTTCAACCTCCATCTCACTTTGGTGGACGATGCTGTCCTACTTCCTCGCTCTCACTGGCTGCTGTGCAGTTAAACGTCAGTAACTGCTGAACACAATCTGATCCAAATACATGTCATTTATGGTAAACAGAGCAATAAAATCTGATGTTTACTGAACCAGAACCAGCATTCAAACAAACCTCCAGAAAACTCCCAAAACTGCCGAAACACTGAGTTCCTTTGAATCAAGTGTTGTTTAGAGTTGCTTTGGACCATAAAAAATGGAACAATGACCAACAGATGTGATGTGTGTTGATGATTTTAATGATGTTACTGGTTTTACAATCAGTGACTTTTTAATATTCTTATGTTTGTATGATGTAAAGCCTTATTGCTGAAACATTCTGTACAAATAAACTTGATTGATTGATATTTGAGAATGATTATGTGATGTATTGTAGAGAATTTGGTTTGCAAATTGCTGTAGTTGCAACTGACGAACTATCCGATTCTTTTGAACGGTTCTTTATTTTGACTCAAGTCTCAGTGAGAACTGTTCTGTTTTTTTTCAATCTCTTCACACCACAGTAGCTTTTATTACTCTTATATATATATA
>CAEFZY010047361.1:0-17386 GCA_903066815.1 Brachyrhaphis roseni | reverse complement strand
CCAGCGGCTCCTGCATGTGGAAGAAGAAGCCACACCTCTACCCAGCACCGCAGAGGAATTGATCCGATCGCCATTACGGTACATATTAATAAATGTTAATTTTATGGTTAAAACAAAAATCGACATTTTTTTTCCAATATAAGACATACCCCGAAAGTAAGACATATTGGTACTTTTGGGGGTAAAAAGAATGTAAGACACTGTCTTACTTTCGGGAAAACACGGTATATAGCATGTCATATAAATAATCATGGTGCTCGGCCCTGATTACACCTTGCTACATAATGATGTAAAACTTAGAAAAGATAGAATATATGCCACGCTAAATTCTAACATCCAACATCTCCACTGTTTTCTGCTAGTTTCTTGCTGATTTGCTGTCATAGTAACCAGCTTCATGTAAATATTAGCTTTCATTTCATGGAAGGAGCTTTTCATTTCAGCATGTGCTACTATTTACTGTAACACATCAGACATGGTGTGAAACACTGTGTGAAAGTCCAATGTTTACAAAACACTTGCTACTGACTGCCTCCACACAGCAGCAATCCCTCAGATTACACTTTGAAATCTGGAAGAGGTTTTTTTTTTTTATGGAATCATTTTTGCTTCCTTCCTTTCAGTCAATGTGTATTAAACTACTATATCACAATATAGGACAAATGGGGTCCAGCTATACCATCAGTTCAACATGTGTTTTTTAGTTAGTACCTTACCTTTCACCACTTTCAACAGTCATGTGTGAGTTGTAAACTTGACATTTTGTCGTTGTATCACATCTTCCTCTAATCCTCCTCTGGATTGGCTGCAGCAACTCAGTTGAAGGTCATCATGTGAGAAGCTTAGAAAAAATGACATGAGAAAAACGCTCCAGTGACCTCTGAATGAGCTGAATGTAATCTACAAGTGCTGGATCCTCAAAGGAAACTTAGACACACAATATTAATTTGTATTTGTTGGCTGGTTCTCTGAGCAACTTAACCACAAAATTACTTGAACACACTCTGCAATATATATTTCTCTATAGTGTTTACTGCTATTCAATATCGCAATAAAATACATGGCTAGATCTGAAGAGATTATCTGAAAAATCAGCTAATCAGGGGATTTACGTGTGAAGAGTCCTGACTAGTGATGAGCAGGTGACCATCCATCCATCAGATGGATGGTCACCAGATGCCCAAGCCACCTTGGGCATCTGGTTAAGATGAGGAGAGGAGAGCCCAATGTAGCGGCTCTCCTCTGAGACCCTCCCTATTGACCAAGCTTCTCTTCCCAAGATACCTGAGCTCCTTCACTTGTGGCATGACCTTGTCACCAACCTGGAGAAGCAACTCTTCCATTTTCTGACTCCAGATTATGGTCTTGGATTTAGAAGAGCTGAAAATTGGTGATCATGTTCTGAAGCCAACAGATCCACATCATCTGCAAAAGACCTGATCCTGAAGCCACATATCCTCTCAACACTTTGGCAATGCCTAGAAATTGTGTTCATGAAGGCTATGAACAGAACCACTAATAAAGGTCAATCTTGGCAGAGTCCAACTCCCATTTTTAAACAAGTATATCTTACTGCTGACAATATGAACCAAGCTATGACCCCAGTCATACAGGGAGCTAACGGTCTGTATCAAGTGGCTTGGTACCCCACACTCTCAAGAACCCCCACAGGACTCAACTGAGGGAGACTGCAGAGCGTCTTCTCTGAATCCACAAAACACAAACCACCACTGGTTGGTCAAACTCCCATGCAGCCTCCAGAAACTTACTGAAGGTGTAGAGCTGGCCAATGTTCTACATTCAGAACAAAAACCAAACAGTACCTCTTGAATCTTGACTGTCTGACCAATCCTCCTCTCCAGAGGCCCTGGATAGACCTTACCCAAGTGGCTTAAGAGTAATCCCCCTGTAATTGCAGCACAATAGGGAGGATCCAAGTCCTATGGTTCCATACTCCTGTGATTTTCTAAAACTAGAAGATTTTTCAGTTGGAAACTTTTGGCCATTTTTCTGGATCAAGTCCTGAGTACTTTACTTTCTGGGTTCTGAGGCTTTGAAAACCTACGGATTAAACCAAGGGATTCTATTTACATATGTATTGATCAAACACAGGTGACATTCTATTTTCCACCTACTTTGACAACAGCAGGGCTTTTAAACAGATATATTTTGTGGCTTTCTCATAAATCTCTACTGAAGTATTGATCTTAATTTTCCTTTGCAGATCAATGTTTTATATCCATGCTGCATTTCCACCTTAAATAATTGCTTTTCTTCTTCCCAAACATTTTGTCTTAAAACCTGTCAAAGTTGTCATAAATCTGACCTTGAATTCTGTTTCAGCTCTCTGACTCCCACCTTGACATTCCACAGTGCAGCTGAGACTCAAAAATGTATTCAGCTTATCAGTTATTTCTGCCACCCAGCAGCTCCCTCTCAATAAATATGGGGTTGACTAAGTTGATATGCCTTGGAGGCGTTTTAAATATTCTCCCCCAAAATATCTATTCATAAAGGGAGGGGGTGGGGGCAGAATAACGTAATTGGGTGATTTATGACCTTTTCACACCACTGAAGCGATTAACTGAAGACATCATTCGGAGCTGTCAGTCAAACTTATTGTTCACATGGAAACGAAACACCATGCAGTGGAGAAGTGAGCCAGCTGACTTAAAATGATGCTTCCTTCTGAGTCTTTTCACTAAAGCGGCCTCTTCAAAACTGTTAGATGAGCTCTTATTGTGTTAAGAAAGAAACTTCTTCTATATTCTAGCTACACTAGCAAAAAAAAAAAAAAAGTCAAAGGTTCAGGTAAATCTGTGCTTATTTTTGCATTCATGTATCTATCTCAAGGGTGACATGCTTTGAGCTGAATACCATCTCATCCCAGTGCTCATTGCTCGCTTGCTGCTGGTCACAGACCTTGACTATGTTCAGAGCTTAATAGTACATCTGGGATAAATCTTCACATAAAGCTATCATTATACCAGATTTAATGATCAGGCACAGTGATTTGTCTTTATAGGTCTTCTTAAGCGTGCACACACCTGCATCTCCGGAGCCTTCTTTGCTAATAACACCAGGAAGAACAACTTGACGATAATTGGCTCATCATTTCAAGTGTGTTCAGGCATAGAGCCCCCCCACTCCTTCTTCCCTCCTCCTCACTGATGCTCAAAAAAGTCTCAGCTTTGGAAAAGGATGAAATTGGATAGAATTGCCTCCTGGATGGGATTTCATGTCTTTGGCATCAACACGTTTTTTTCCCAGCCTATGGAGCGCTGAGCACTTAATCTTCACTATAACCCAGAGTGTTGCTGAAGAAGCCTTTAGTACTGATGACAAACTGGCAACATAGCCTCATCTTAATAATCCCACAATTTTCTTAAAAATCTATAAAATCATTATTTTGTATTTTATTTTTGGTCTATAAGATATCTGATGCTGATGCTTTGATGATTAAATGGCTGTTATCGCTACATTAAGTACAACTTAAAAATCTGCTAAAACCCTGTTTTGCTTTCTAGTGCAGATAAAAATTACTTACTGCCTTGACTGTTTTACTCTTTTATAGCTTTTATAATTCAACTATGATTAACAAAATTTTGCTATGTATAACAAAACAATTACAAAAACAGCTTTATCAAAATGAAAACTGATTTCTACAAAGTAATGACATTTAAATCAATGTGGCATAAAATAGGTGATTTCATAAATATTCACACCTTTCAAGTAAGTATTTAATGATAACTGGTTGCATGGATAGGTCTCGATCAGCCTTTCACATCTGGACGCTGAAATTTGACTCCACTCTTCCTTGCAAAACTGTTCAAGCTCTGTCAGGTTGTATAGGAAATGACTACGAATTGCCATTTTCAAGTCACGCTATTCTCTATTGGACTGAAGACTGGACCTTGACTCGACCACTCCAGAATCTCCAACCTGCTGACTTCAAACCATTTATATGTGCTTAGCAGCATGCATCGTGTCATTGTCTTGCTGACAGTCCCTCCCTCTACCAAAACTCATACATGAAAGCAGCCAGATGGAATTATACATTGGTAATATTTATTCAGTCTCACTTACTGGACCAAAATGTTACAAATTGATTAGCATAAGCAGGTATGCGTGATAATGCAAATATATTTCCTACGTAGGCCTGTCACGATAACAAATTTTGCTGAGCGATTAATTGTCTCAAAAATTATTGTGATAAACGATAATATTGTCTGAAGACTATTTCAAACTGATGTTTTACTTCACCATTTCCCTTTTAATTCTGGTTAATTATACCGATGTCTCACACAATATGAACTGCTATTTTATCAAAAGACAAATTTAAATGAGCTTTGTAACATTTGTGGATCGTGGTTGTCTTTCTTCCCCTTTTTGTCCTTTGGGCTTGCTGACTCTCAAGCTTAATTACCGGAGGTAATGGAAGATGAAGCTAAATGGCACTGATGGGGTCCAACAGAAGGTCATTAGGTGTCCTCATTAGCGTCCAACTGATGTGAAAAAGGTTTAAGTTGTTACTCCAATCCCGATGGATAATGTTCATTTCAGTTTGTCTTCGCAGGGAAGGATTTTACGGTGCAGACAGGTAGTAGAGGGACAAGTAGGGAGAACTTGTCCCTCTACTAAGCTAAAAACCATGTGTGCATGTATGATGGTGGCTTACAATTTTACACATCATGAGACGTGTTAATTATGTTGCATGAGTAAGCTACATTAAAGTTCGTACACCATTTAGTGCTAACATCAAAACTTAATCTCCTGAAAGATTGAAATTTTGACATTTATAGTTATTCATCTCTCACGAATCAAAAGAAAGGAGTTTTATGGACTGCCTCTGTGTTTGGATTTCTAACACCAGTCTGAGCGAATTACACAAAGGTTTGGAAACACTTTTGATTCAGCAACTTACAGCACCAGAGTGATAAAAACAGAAAAGAGTATGTATTCTTGTAGAACTACCCTCATTTCTGCTGACGTGATTTTGTCACCACTGTTTCTAATCTTTCTCAGTTACAAGAATAGCTAAGTTTGGCTCTGTCTGCTACAGGTCACCTTTAAACAGGCAGGGTATTCTGTTCTCTTTTAACATTGGCTTTTGGATGACTGATGCTTATTGACTCCAGATAAGATCCTTAAATAAAATTACTAAGTGACACGAGGTGCAAGTCCAAGGTGTTCTTCAAAAGAAAACCTAAGTCTTGCACAAAATTTGACAAATGTTACAAATCATACCAAAAATCCAAATAGAAAATCAGTTCTGTCTGACTCATGCATGCACAGGGAGAACATGCCAACTCCATGCAGAAAGAGCTCAGGCTAGGACTACAACCCACGGGCTTTTTGCTGGAAGGCAACAGTTCTATCAACTGTGTTACTGTAGAGTCCAAAGTGCATCTACTACCACAAAGATTAATTTGTTCCCTTTGCTTTACTGAAACCTTTTGTCAAATAGATTCCTGTGATAATTGGGACGCTCTATGAAGATTAGGAGTTTTCAAATGTGACTGAGAAAATGTTAGCAAAAGCCAGTGTTGTAGTCAAGACCACCTAACCCGAGACAGAGACAAGACCAAGATCAGAGTGTATCATGACCGAGGTCATTCATGCCAGAAATCACCACTGTCTGCACCATTAAACATAGCAATTGAGGCAATGCCCTAACTGTAAACAATGCTCAACTATGAACACTGACCAAAGAGCAACAAGCAAGAAGTAACCAACCACAAGACGCTCACCATGATTGTTCTCATCCTCTCTCCCATTGCATGAAGCCAGGAAGCACACCACTTTGAACAAAACAATTAATGACCAATGCGCATGCTCTGCGTGCTCTTTCGTTCTTGTGTTTTATTTATTTGGTAATTAAAAAAATATCAATGTATATAATTAAATAAAATAATGATAGCTACTGCAGTGTACGCAGAGCATTACAAGAACAAAGAACGGCTCTCAGTGAGGCTCCAGTCCTGTCTTAGTAACGAGAAGTTCAGAAAACTGATCGTTTGTGAATGTCACGTCACTATATTGCAGACTTTTGAACACAGTGTTGTCCCATAATGCGACATCTCCGCAAAATAATTCAGCGCAGTGAGTGACTTTTTTTTTCATTACAAATGCTTATGTGTCTCTGCACAGCTAGCTTTGCTAACATCACGTTAACGGAGCTTACCTTTCTGTGAGCTTCTTTTCTAAGTGACGAAAAAAGCTAGACGTGGTCCCCACCGTCTGTGAAAGCGAAGCGCTGCTGAATTAGCTGTCGCCATCGGATTTATGCAGCGCAATTCTATTACTGACGATTAGACAGCCATCTTCCGCCACTCAAAGAAACCCACTGCGCATCTCTTTGAGCGCAGCGTGCGCGTGAAAGGTGGGGAGAGGGTGGGAGGAGTAACAGAAACACGTACAGTAATTGGTAAATTACGTTATTGCTTGGATTTTAATCGGTGTGTTTTGCATCCATTGAAAACAAACATATTAACAAATAAACTGGACAGTATGCTATAAGTTTAGTGATATTTCCATAGTTGCGGTCTTGACTGGTCTTGAAATAAAATCCCGAGTCCTCAGTGCCCGAGACCAAATGCGATCGAGTCCGAGACCATCAAAAAACGGTCTCGAGCGGTCTCAAGTACTACAACACTGGCAAAAGCCTATTAAAACCGCTGAACTTTATTTTCAGGCTAATCAAATGCACTAACAACCATGACATATATATACATATTCATATTTTTTAAGTTTGAAAGTGGCATATAATTGTGAAAACAGCAAAATCCCCATTCAATGTAAAGAGGTTCACACATTAAAGCAACCACATTGTATTCTCTATAACTTCTGCTTAATTGTACAACTTATGTGCAACCTTAAAGGTGGAAAAATTTCTGAAATTATTTACCCTAGCCTCATTTTCACCTCACAAAGTCTGCTATTGTAACAGTGTTTTGTGTGTATAATTTTGTATTCACTGTTAACTGGCTGTAGATTAATTGCAGTCCAACCCTAACCAATATGCTTTTGATAAAAAAAATAAAAAAAACAGCAAAAAAATCACAACTCCCTAGATTTTGCACAGAAAATAAAAATTGGGACACAGTGTTACAATCATCAAAGCAATGTTTTATTGTAGTACTCATAGTTGCTCAGACACGTGTGTATATACAAATACAGATCATTTTCCTGTCAAATTTTCTTTCATTTTATATACTGTAAAAGAGCAGTTTGGAAACAGTCCCCACTAATGGAAAAGCCGGAGTGGGGTTGAAAGGTGAGGGAGAAAGGACAGCAGGTGGAAGTTATACAAGCACAAGAAGAACGGAGGCAGGACATAAAACGAACAAGTGTTTTCATCAGCAAGAGGAGAGCTGAGAAGCTTTACCCGGCGCACAGAGCATAGATCGATGATAGGGTTCACCCTCTAACAATCCAGTTCAGGATTTGTTAGGTGGGGTTGCTCTAATCCTTGAACTGTTCCTAAGACCACCATCTACAGTAAGAAAAAGTGATTTAGAGGTTGTTAAAAAGACAGAGAAAATTGAAGAGCTCCATTGTACTCTCTTCGAAGCCAGCAGCTGCTCCGTGTACAAGCACAATGGCAAAAAGTGTCTTGAACACAGATGGGTTAGAGGCTGAGGGGCTAAGGCATGGGAAACGCTCTTCATTGCCAAACAAAGTTGCCGCTTCGCTTTTACTGTAGCAACAGAAAAAGAGACACAAAAAACTCAAAGTGTCACACTGGAAAATGTCTACACTGATGTATCCACTCATAAACCCCTCCTACTGGGAGTGGAAGGGAAAAAAGGGAACAAGTCGAGGATGAACACCATGGATGCTTACAGAATGTTAGGTTTAGAAAAATAAAAGTAAGAATTGCTTTTGATCTACAAAATGAAGCACTTCACAAAACCCAATTTTAAATCTCCCAACAATGGCTTGTGGTATGTACATTTGTCACATGTGAGTACACAGTCTGACATCACTCGAATGGGGGATGCAAAAACACAGAACATGGAAATGACAATTAAATCTAATACATCAGCATGAAAAAGAAAACAGCAAAAAAACAAAGTCTTGAAAACTTCTGATTTTTTTTATACATGTTATCAAGTTCATGCGCATGCCACATAATGAAACTGGTGAGATCCTTCCATTAAAAAGCCAACTTTCCACTCAAAAAATGCTTCCAAATCCTGAAGGCAAGAAAAAGTACAAATAGGCCATCGATCAAGTCCCAAATGCTTCTTTTCGTAGGCAGGATCTTTCCATGAAGAGATGGTGTCTGGTTTAAAACATGTAAGAGGTGAGCCTCTCGTTGGCTAATGTTCCAGCCAACTGCACAGTCTGTGCAGCTCCCACAGGTTTCCCCTTTTTGTTTGAACTAAAGAGTCTCTTTAGGCATTGAGGATTAAAGCACACACAATGCATTGTTTGAGAACAGTACACACTCCGCAAAACCCAGAGATAATACGGTATCTGATTGTTTTTAGAAAAGACATAAGAACCAAATTAATACTTTAATATCAAACACTATATACATCGAGAAGTTTTCCTAATAATAATAGTCGTAATCATTATCATCATAACAATAATAATAATAATTATACAGTTTTAACAATGGTTTATCTCTTTTTTTTTTATTTGTCCTCCAGAAAGGTACAAAACAGATACTAACCTAACACTACTATGTTGTATGGTTGTCTACCTCAGGATACACAGTATCCAGTATATATAAGTTGATTCTCATTTCCCAGGTTTGGGTTATGTGCAGAAAAAAAATTTATGATATTGATAGCAAAAGAAAAAAAAAGACAATTAGTGTTGATAATCATAAAACTGAAGCTGGTTTCTGATTATAGCCTGCAGACAGACGTCCATGTTGAATCTTCTGCAAGTGCTCATATCCCCGTGGTGATATTCTGAAAATTAGTACCTCATTAAATGGCCTCGTCTCATATTACCTCTTGTAGCTGAGCTGCTATTCTGCTGTAATAGCATTGTTACTGCAGTATATAAAAGGAACAAATGGCTGAAGGCAAACATTGTTTTTCAGAAATGAAATGAAAAATAGATATAGATATATAAAAACACAGAAAAAAAACACAGTCACAAAATAAAAACAAAGCAAACCCAAAACAGTGCATGCCTCTGAGGCTGAATGGTGCTAGACAGCATGTTTGTCATTGAATTGAATATGTTTTTTGGCCTGTAGTGTTGAATGAATTTTTAGGTTCTTTTGTCTAAAAGTGTTTTGTTAGGCACTAATCGCATTTTTATCGACTATCTTTTTAAACCTGTATGTATTTGAATGTGTAAGCCTCTCTTCATATAATTCTTCTCTGTCTCCTTCACTTGCCAGCTCTCTTGAACTGCAAGGTCATTGGTGCTTTAAAACCCCCCACAGTAAAAATCTACACTTCCGAGACTCCCCCACTAAGCCTTCCATCATCTATTTTTAATACCAGAAAAACTTCCCTTGCGACAACATGGGGTCTGCGTGCCTGTCACTTTGAACCTCATTAAGGGGTCGCTTAAACAAGTAACAGTGGGAGCAGAAGGTGGGTGCGCAGTTGCTCCTGTGTTCCTTTTTTGCTGTATTTCTTTCATTCTGTCCATCTTTCCGAGCCTTTAACTAACTTGCTGCTTTGATATGATGCTAGATTCAGTAGTTAAAGACATAGCTAAAGAATTTTGAAGTGAGGTTCTATTAAAAGGTCATAAGTACTCAGAATGTCTTAATTTAGCATAAATCCATATTATTAGCTCATTCCAGAGACTAATGATTGAGCTAAGACCAAAGTGTACTGCTATCATCTTAAAACCACTTTTATGAACCTTTAAACCACTGTAACTTTTGCATCGGGCAGTTGTCCACACGGAAGACAACAATTATTTACAACTAAAAATGGAAGGGCATTGCAACTCATCGTCCTGTGTGAAAAGTATTTCTGGTCAGAGTAACTGATATAAACATGCAGCAGTAGAAAAAACCCCAAAATATTATAGCGTTAATTCACACTATTTTTATAGTTTTTTTTAACAATGCATTACTAGTCGATAAGGTTGTTACTCTGACTGTAAATGGTTGGTAAGTTCCATTTTGTTTCACAAAGAAAGGGGATTGTCTATTATGTCAATTTCTCTTATCAATAGCTGCTATTGTCCAATGCAAACATAAAGACAGTTTAGGCGTTCTTGGACTTGATGTTACTTTAAGAAATTTTATTTACTTATGGGCCCTCTAAGGGTTTTCACCCTAAACAGCTTTCAAGGTTACACTAAAACTAGTGTGTCTTCCTCACAGTTTGTCTCTGTCCCCTTTACTACACGTTCTGGGTCTGGCACAGATAAACTTGTTATTCAACTTTGAACTGAACTACAGGAAAGACCTGCTTTCACCTAGAGATGTGGCCGAGCCACTAAAAGCTTGCAGCAAATTTAAACATAAAAATAATTTCAAACTTCACAGTTAGTTTCATGTCCAATCTGTTTAATTCAAAACACAGAGCCTCAAAATTACCAAAAAGTTGGAATAGCAGTAGAAAGACAGATGCTCCCAGTTTTAAACTCTGCTTGTTAAAACAGCATCAATAAATTAAGATGGTGATATTAGGTAATCTATTTGCAGGAGAATGTAGATAAATATTATTTGTGTAGTTAAATTGTCTCTGTTAACGTGGCAGAACGAGACATTTACAGTGTTGCAATGATGTAGCTCTGCGTCGACTCACTGCTTGTGAAAAAACAAACCTGTAGTATCAGCTTTCTTAATACTTGCACCGCTTTTGTGAAAAAAGAAATAACAAAAATCATTTGTGACGAGCCAGACTCTGAAAACATTTCTTCAGAGTCTGGGTTTGATTGATGGGGATTTTTAATCAAATGAAGACACCAAAGACTTCTCTACTGTGGGAAAGATATTAACCACTTATGATCTTTTAACAGAAAAGTCCTGAGCTATCCCTTTGGGTAAAGGCTATCTCTTTCAAGGAAGCAAAAACCTTTCTGTAAATAAGACACTGCCAATATGCAAACTCCCCTTGTGTTTCTGTGGAAGTAAGCATTGCTGCTGATCAGTAAATTACTTTGAATCTAAGTAGTAACATAAACAAGCTGAACAGAGCTGCCTTAATTTTAAAGGATTTTTTTTTCTGTTTACACTCCTCTAATTGGAGCTATGCATTTGTCTTTATAATGCTTCACCAACTGCTGTAACAATGTGAACATGATAAGCATTTAATAAGTATTTAACAGAACTATGATCAAGTTGAAGAATAAAAAAAGAGTGGTATTAAGCATCTTATTAAGCATCTTTTTATTGTTCTCATTTGACAGGATCTAAAAAATGTTAAACTATCTGCATAGTTAAAGAGAATGTTTGATGGGTCAAATAACTTGGTAGTTTAGCAAAATAAAAAGAAAACACCACCCAGTTTAAGCTGTGAACATTTTTGAGCAATCAATAGCCAGGGAATAAATAGCTTTGGATGCAAATGTTTATGGGAGTGTTAATATTGACTAATGCTCAACTGGAACAGAGAAAACAATTGCGGCCCAGCTCGGTAAACATTGCACAAATGGCTGTGACTGCTGCCGTGAAATTGTGTTATCAAGTTTCAAAAGGTATTGATTCTCGATTTTAACAGCGGTTAACGAAGTGTCTGGAGAGAAAGTTTCAATTTAGTTTTGGCTTTGTGAGTTTGAGTGAACAGAACCCTTTTTTTAGAAATGTTTTATTGGCCATTTTTATTGGGTTTGTCAGAAAGAAAGAGTTGCTTGGTGATTTGAAAAGGATTTGCTCGTCCAGAACATTCAACAACTCATTATAGCATGGAGAAAGAGGATACTGTGTTTGAAGAACGAGGGATTGTAAGTCACTTTGCTCCATGTCAGATATTTTCCATGTTTCTGAATTCTGTCTTAGTTAGAAACTGAACAACTACATCTATCTCTGGTTTAAGCTAAGCTTTAGAAGGCTTCTTGAGAGGTCTCAGGGAAGCTTTCTGTTGTATATACAATAATTTCTAACACCTAGAATCTACAATGCTCCACTGTGTATACGGCGACTGTCTAAAACTGTAAAATTCTACTGCTATTGGCTGCTGTTTTTGAATGTGCTTTTGCATTGTTGCAATGGTGTGCCGCCTGTGTGTATGCACAATAAACTACATGAACTTAGTTTTCATAGGTAAACATCAGTGCTGCAATGACATAAATACAATGTAACATGATGGTAAATGTCATGGGAAAATAAGAATCACTAAGTGTCAAAAAAATGGGATTTGGCATCTTAGTTGAAGGTATAAGAGGGGGCACTTTCTCTCCCACTTTTAACATCAACTTTTTTTAACTCACAGAAGGAGAAAGACCACTTAATTTTTCTTCTGAAAAAAATAGAGGGTTTTTTTGTTTTTTTTCTTGAGAAGCCTGCTTTTTATGCCCAATCAAGCAAATGCAATCCACCCAAATCCCACCCACTACCCTGCAGCCTAGGGTAGATTCAGGCCACGCTAGGTGTAAATGACCTCCGGCACAGAGGGAGGCGCTATAAAGTAAAGAGTCCCACTAGGGTGACCAGCAGCAAAGCAAGTAGAGAACTTGTCTTCTGCAGACGTTGCGCAGCGTTCGTTTCACTCCGCGAAGGGGCAGCCGTTTCATGGCTAGTTTCATCTAAAGGATAGAAAAAAATATATACAGCATGAATTGATAGGTTTCTCTGTTATGATGATGGAACATATATAAAATATGAAATAATATAATATTAAGATAGAGGCACATCTCAGTAATACAATATTACCAAAATGGTTAATATATTCCACTGATTCAATATATAAAAAAAACATAAATAAACCTTGATACATTTCAAGCATTCATTCATATTGGTTGTGCTGATTATGACTTACAATAAATTAAATCAGTTTTAAGTAAAATTAGTGGAAAAACAGAAAAACAAAGGCATTTTTGTGTACCTTTTTTGTAGGTGGGCCTACTCTACTCAAGAGTACGCCCATGCACTGTACTCTATTATGAACAGAATAATATCTGCAGCAAAGTGGTGTTGCAAGGAGGGGATGAGGCTATGGCAGTGAGGTCAATAGGTTTTCCTTCAAAATCCTCCCAAGTTATTACTTTTGCTTGTGCAGATTTTTCTATCACGGCTTCAATAGGTGGAAGCCCCCATTGCTTTGGTTTACAAGCAAAGCCAGGTTTGGACATTAGCTTTTCTGTATTGTTGCCCCTATTGTTTATAATGTTTCTCATGACAAAACCCTGCTGACTGTCTGAAGGGTTTAAGTCAGGTGAGTTTCCTGGCTAATCAAGAACAACAATACTGTAGCAATTAAACTGGGTAGTGTGGGCAAATACTGCTAAAATTATAATCAGAAAGTTTTTAAAGTATGCCAAGACAGTGCTTTAAAATTGCAGTGTTTATGTTGTTTTGTGCACCTTTTTCTACCACATTTTTTCCATTCACACAACTTTCCATTAATATTCCTGGATACAGATAGTCTTTTTAGTAAAGACCTTTTTGTGGCTTACTCTCCTTGTGGAGGATGTAACCGACTGACTAGTTCACAGCTGTCAAATCAGCACCATGCTCTACAATCATGTAGGCCATTAACATAACTGAATTTTAGGTTTTTCTTGTGCGTAAGCCATAATCCTCAAAATCAACATAAATAAAGATGTGAAATGTAACACTTTGTGTATAATCTATATAATGTGTGATATATAAATATATATGTTTTGTAATTATGCAAATACAAAACATAATTATTTTATGAGATTCTAATATGAAATAAACCTGTACTCAACAAAACAATAGTATTTGCAACAATTTTCAGATTCATGTCATGAAGTCTGAGTTGCCATTTGAACTTCAGTTGCTGTATAATGTTTCATCTCTCAGGTGAGCGGCCGCCTGTGTCTGTCTGGCAGTAGCATCAGTATCTGTGCGCAGCCATGTGCCCGCTTCACCGTGGGAAAGTAGCTGAACCATGCACAGCACAAGGACAGATAGACAGACCAGACGATCAGACGTTTACATAACCACACAACTGTGTATGTAAGATGAGTTGTAAAGACTGGACGGACAGAGTAACAACAACTGAGGAGTTGAATGTTTAAATTCAATGGCTTTGGAAATGATGACAGAGAATTTAGCCAAACTTAAGCTAGATTCTGTTGATTAGAGGCAGCCTTTAAAGGATGCAAACAGCACAGCCAAATTAACAAGCAAGCACAAATCAAAGAGGCAAGCATCAAACCTGCAAAAGCATTTAGAACGTGTAACATCCTGTATTCAAATATATATTTTGTTAGCTACAATTATTTTATACTGTAAAATGTTTGACTTTAAGCATTTGAAAATTCAATCTGTAACACACTACATCACATTAAGAAGTTCAATGAAATTCAATAAGAAATTACGCATCTTTTAGACCTTCTAATATTACCTAAAAGTTTACACGTGTGGTAATGCCCTTTGTAAAGACCACATAAATTATTGGAAAAAAAGTTTTTAAAAAGTTACAATACCTTAAGTTAAGTTAGTGAAAATGTTGCCAAGTTTTTTTATATTGAGTTTAGACTTTCCTCTACTTTTCTTCTAAGCCTATTCTTTGTATCATACTTTTATAGTGAGCTCTCTTTATGCTGGCACAGGCCTTAGTGTAAACTGGTGCTGAGAACGAAACAGCAGCATGTGGCTGTTGGGGTGTGTTCCTCCCTGGTGACTGACTTGGTCTCATGTAAAACATAAAATGTTGTGCATTCTGAGCACAACAAATAATCAATGCTGAGCTGCAGAGCCAAACAGCAAGTCAATGAGGACTTAAGCAGACTGTTAGAATGTATACCTATACTCTGCACATAGAGATAAGGTAATGATTTTTTTTCTTGTGGTTTTTACAGCTGACATATTAATTACAATGCCGAATTGATATTTCATCAAACATCAGCAGTTTTATATTCACAAGGAGAAAATATTTTTCATATACAAATACATCTAAAAATATTGATAATCAACAACTTCAACAGTTCTTTGTTACCCATTTCAGAAAGTAAAACTAATTATACAGATTAGAGCCTTACTTTCTTGCAATTTTGATGATTATGGCTTATTGGTGATGAAATTCAGTGTATCAGATGACTATGATCATATTTGTGTAAATTTAATACACAAGTATTAAATTTGTGTATTTATTTAATACACAAATTTATTATTTGTGTATTTAATACACAAATATATATTGTGTATTGTATACACAATATATACTTGTATATAATACAAATATTACATACTTTTTTTTGTATGCAGGGTGACATACAAAACGCTGTGAGCAAGCAGCTTATTTAACTACAACTTTTTGTGTCAGTGATGGTGTTCCGTACATATTTTAGGGCAGTACTCTTCCTGTGATTGTGAAGTCTACTGACCCAGACCGAGAAACCACTTAGGGCCTTAAGAAACGTTTTCAGGTGTTTTGAGTTAATTCGCTGATTAGGTTGTGAAACAGTGAATTTCCAGTTATTGCCTTTTTTTATGATATTTATGGTTTTGGAGACTCTGGATTTTGGGTCTCCATTATCTGTAAACAATAATCATAAACATTTCAAGAAATTATAGCTTTCAATTTTGTATGATTTTAGCATATATGATCTCAAATTCTAAATTTCATCTTCCTTTCTTTTTTCAAATAAATCACAAAGAAATTTAAATAATTTTGGATATATTTATCCATTAAGTGTGTTTTTTTCTAAGTATACTTTAATTGTGGTCTATGTAAAAAAAAAAAAAAAAGAAGTCTTTAGACACTTGTAGCATAGAAACTTGTCAACTTTTTACACAAAATGTATTTCTAAATTGGAATCTTGGAGAAAAGTTTAAATGATTATGTGGGAAACAAGCTTGATAAACATGCAGTGTAGAGCAACAAAAAAGGGTGACATACAAGAGACACATGCAAGAGGTCACAGTGAATAAGACCAAAAGCCATACTAACCTCTTGGTAACGTACTTTCTACTCTGTCATCTATATCAAAAACACGATCTGTTTTCAGACAGCTGTCTACAACAGAAAATAGGGAGAATGGGAAATCATTACAGGTATGCAACAAATATGTTAGTGACATTTGTACCCCCACCTCCACTTTAGCCCAAACACTCAGAGCAACAAAGCTAATGGCAACATTCAGAGGATTTCAGTTGATTTGATAATCTAGCATCTTCTTTCATGTTCCAAAAATAATAAAATTATTTTCTTAGAAGGCAGGTCTGTGGTAAATAAGAGGAGCATGTTGAACAATGACTAAACAGTAAAACAGGGAAGTGAGGAAACCATACATCCCTAATTCGTTTTGATCTTCAGTCCAAGAGTGTACCTCGGTAAGCTATATTATAAAGCCCTGTGTTGCATGCAAACACTTACTTGATGGTCGGACGAAAACTTTAAGCTTGAGGCATGTTTTCTTCCCGTTTGGAGCAACGGTGGAGGCTGAAAGAAATCACAACAGAGACAGATAAACATGGCTGATATTATTAGTACAACATGCACACTCAGCCTGTTACGCAGCGTGTTTGGACTTATACTCCACAGTTAAAGATTCACTGAATAGAAAAGGTCTGGTAATACATATCAGACCTAATATAGCAGTTAGCTCTGAAATAGTGTAATTTGGAAAACATTAACGTTTTAAGATAGTTAATGTTGACTGGTAAGGGGATTAAACAGGGTTAGTCATGGGTTTTTGTGGAATTGCAGTTTGAAAGTATTTACAGATGTGTGGGAAACTCCACAGAAAAAAAGCAGAGAGCTTTTCTTGTAGCTGAATTTCCCTAGTTTAGATTACCCATGTAACAGCAGCTCATGAAGGACCAGGATATTTACATATCAGCATGTACAAAAACATAAAAAGCTTTGTGCAATTTATTGTTAAATACACAAAGGCTTGCAAAAACATTCAAAACCCTCAACAGTTAAACATTTTGTTATGATACAACTAATTCATTGTATTTTACTGCAATTTTATGTGACAGCCCATAACAAAGTAGCACACAATTGTGAATGAGAGAAAGTCTTAAAAGTGTGAAAGTGTATTCTGCACTCCTGCGACAATATTTTGTAGAACCACCTTTCAAAGCAACTACAGTTTCGTGTCTCTTTCTGTTCAACTCTGATTTAAACTTCTCCACAGCTTTCTCCATGACCACTCTGTTGTGTCCTTTAGTCTTCATGAAGTTGTTTGTTTTCTAACAAATCTCAGAGGCCGTCATATAACAGATGGACTTAGTATAAAAAAGGGACTTCTGAAGGCATTTGTTTATACTGGATTTGGTTTAGAAGTAGAAAAGTGAAAGAGGTTGACTACAGATGCATGC